>JASSUY010028365.1:41803-55187 GCA_032466535.1 Forpus xanthops | reverse complement strand
ACATAAAAAGGACATGGAACTGTTGGAACAAGTCCAGAGGAGGGTCACAAGGATGATCAAGGGACTGGAGCACCTCCTCTATGAAGATAGGATGATAGAGTTGAGGGTGTTCAGCCTGGAGAAGGCTGAGTGGAGATCTCCTAGCAGCCTTCCAATATCTGAAGGAGGCCTATAGGGACGCTGGGGAGGGACTCTTCATGAGGGACTGTAGTGAGGGCAAGGGATAACAGGTTGAAGTTTAAACAGGGGAAGTTTCAATTGGATATGAGGAAGAAGTTCTTTAATGTTAGGGTGGTGAGGCACTGGAATGGGTTGCCCAAGGAATTTGCTTCATCCCCGGCAGTGTTCAAGGCCAGGTTGGACATAGCCTTGGGTGACATGGTCTTCTGTGAGGTGTTCCTGGCCATGGCAGGGGGGTTGGAACTAGATGTTCTTAAGGTCCTTTCCCACCCTAATCTATTCGATGATTCTACTAAACTAAGTAATCAGTTCCCTTCTCATTGAACAGTTAGAAGTTATTTCAAAGTGGATTTTTTTTTTTTTATTCTTAATAGATTTTAATTTTGGATAATTTAAAGAACCATGTCCTATCTTCTATTTCTATTGACATAAAAATACAGTGAGATGCGTCATCTTTCATAAGTTAACCGAGAACAAATTCAGTATATGCCTTAGCTAAAACTTTCCTAAATTTTTCTCCAGTAAGCTAGTTTGATCTACGGGGAAAGTAAAGAACAATAACTCTAGGAACTATTTTGAATTGTAAAATAACAATCTTATCTTGCTTCAAACATATAGGAACTTTCCTTTGAATGCCAGGGTTTGCAGTGCCAGGGAAAGGGAAGTTTGTTCCAATCTTACATGAATAAAACCTTCTTACCACATACAGAAGAACTTGACAGCCTCATAGTAATTAATGTTCTTTTAGACAGTGATTAGAACCAAAAGAATCATACGCTACCTACTGCTTACAAATGTCACCAAAACCCATCCAGCAGTTAAGATGTATTACTAGTTTGTTCATATTTTATATAAAATTTCTCTCAACAGCTTCTTGCTGCCTTGGACTTGGTCTTTCAGGTTATTATTACAACACAGTAAGCCAAGACAATATAAACTATTCAGTGAAAAAGAAAATTTTCTTAGGACAAGTAAAAAATATTTACAATTACTGTAGGGAAAAAGCAAATTATACTGGCATGAAAAATCATGACTGATTTGTGACAACATACAGAGGGGAGCATGAACATTTAGTTTGCCCTCTGGTGGCCACCATTGGAGAACAAAAATGCATATTGAGATCAGTACAATTACAAGGTAGTGTTACAATTACTTTTTCAGATCCTCATCTAACTGCCCATATATGTTTAAGTACACAACTCTAGCATTAATTGAGTTAACATTTGAGAGTTCTGAAAGTTCTGAATGGCCTTTGGGTACCCAGCCCTGCCTGCTGATTGTGATGGCGATCATCTATGCTGGCGTGCATATAGAGCGTGTTTTTTCCACAACCATTTTGTCTGATCTCAAAAGTTAAGCAGAGCCGGGTTTGGGTCTTGTCTAGGATTAGATGATGATATAGGAAGACCAAGATATTTTCCGCAAGGCTGAACAGTCATGAGTAGCAGGGTGTGTGGGACAATATGGGCAAGTATCTAGTCCACTGGGCCCCTCCAGTGCTTTGGAAGGCACCTGTATGGAGTCCCCAAAGACAAGCTGCAGAAACTTCTGAAGGGGAGGGTGAATTATTTTGAGCTTGGTGTTCCCTTAACACTTCAGGACATCAGGGCAGAGATGCAACATACAGATGACGTGATCAAGGGGTGAACTTAGCAATAGACACTACTGCACAGGTTATTCACGAGTGTGAACACTGCACACAGCCTCTCCTGCTCTGAAAGACTGTTACAAGAACTGGAGCCCAACATCATGGACCAGATGGACTCAGAAACTTTATAGGGATTGCTCCATGCACAAAGGAATGATCTCTCTTCCTCTCTCTGTGTGGATGTATATAAGAGTGATGGTATTTTGAAAATGTGGGATCTGAGCATGATATGAATGGTATGGAATAAGGGGTGGATACTGTCCTGGGTTCAGCAGTAGCAGTAATTTTTCTCCTTCTTAGTAGCTGGTGCAGTGCTGTGGCTGTGACTTTCAGCCTGGGAACAGTGCTGATAACACTGGGTTTTTGTTGCTGCTCGGTAATGTTTAGTCTGGGTAAGGACTTTCTGAGCCTCATGCTCTGCCAGGGAGGAGAGGAAGCCAGGGGGAAGCAGAGACAGGACACCTGACACAAACTAGCCAAAGAGGTATTCCATACCACAGCATGTCATGCCCACTATATAAACTGCAGGCAGTTACCCAGAAGGGCTAGATCACTGATACATCGGTATCAGTCGGCGGGTGGTGAGCAGCTGTATTCTCTTCCCTTGTTACTTCCCTTATCATTATTATTATTAGTGGTAGCAGCAGTGGTTTGTGTTATACCTTAGTTACTGGACTGTTCTTATCTCAACCCATGGGAGTTACATTCTTTTGATTCTCCTCCCCATCCCTCCGGGAGTGGGGGGACGAAATGGTGGGAGTTAGAGAGAGGTTGCATGGCTGTCTGAGCTTAAACCACGACAGTTCTTTTGGTATTCCTCCTACAGTGTCTGGCTACATACATTTTGAGTGTCTACCAAATTACTGGTACAGATCCAGGTTTTGGCCAGATTCAAGATAGTTTAAAAACTAAAAGAATGTAACTTTTTAATCTCCTGCAAAGAGAAAAACATCAGGAGTACAGATAGTTTTAGAAGACAGAAATAACAGGCTGATTTATGCCACTATACTTCATCGAATCAGAGGATAAAACAGAGAACCCAAAGAAAATTACTAGAGTTTTTTAGTATCACTTGTGAAATTGTCTGTACACATAAGAGACAACAATCATTCAAAAGCAGACTGTTGTCATGACACACCTCTAAGTATACGGAATTTGATTCAGTAAAGTATTTGGTAGAGTTTAATGAAGAAACTCACAGCAGGACAGAAAAAAGTCTGAAATAAACAGTGGCTACTGAATTACCAAATGAGAAGCCCTTTCATATCTCTGCAGGGGATCACGTCTGAGTATACAGCACAGAAATACCACACTAAAAATTGCAATTTCTCTATTTTTATTTTTTTTATTTTTTTTTTTTTTTTTAGTTGTAGATAAGAAAGTTGATCAGATAAGCATTACTGGAGAATACTTGATTCTCTGTGAGTCTCAGCAGCAACACATCAAGTTGACCAGCACACAGTGGGACGGTTTTTTTTCCATCTTCTTCTCCCCAGGTTGCAACACAGAAACAAATACATGCATCAACTGTATATTTATCAACCAGGACTACTGTAAACCTTTCTTGAAACTAATTAGGTTGGTAGATACTCAAAGGGTCTTTCTTTTGCACAAAGACTTTCAAGTAAAGGAAAATTAAGAAGGTCTCAAGACTTCAGGAGTTGACAAATAAAGCCTGTATTTCCAAATGACACTGACATTAACAGTTTATTCTAGTGAAGATTCTAGGCAATCCTGCAGCTCTATTATTGCTGCATCCAAAAAAAGTATTTTCATTGCAAACATTCAGTAAAACTGCAAATCCTGCCTCACACTGAACAAGCGCAGAAGCAGCAGCCTGAAGTTTTAGAAAGACCAAAAGCAAGGTGAGAATGTGTGTTTTCCTCTAACTGATTGCCTACGAGCTGAAGTAGCAGTCTAAATATTTGCTTGCTGTATTCTGTATAATACAGGCAAGGGAAGGGACTTGCTTGACATAGGTGCAACTGTGTGAAAAGAAACACTATTCCCAGTGACTTACGCAACAGTAAGACATATTACTGCACTTGAGCCAACTACTTATTTTAAAACAGTCTACAATGAGCACAGTGATAAAATTGCAGTATCTTTATGAACACATTTGATAGATGAACCGGGGAATTGTGGATGGAATGATGAAATAATTATCTTCCTTAGTTGCAGTCATCTTAACAATAATGGAGATAAGTTGCATTTTTTTGCTTTATATCATTTTTGCCAAACATACTGTTTTGATTTGTTGAGTAAAGGAGTTTATGGAGGAAAGAACTGATGTAGTGCTGATAAAGTCTACAGTATTATTCGCTATTCTGAAGTGCTTTTGTATCATTTTGAAATGACAGCATTATGCCTTTGTCACTTTTGTATTTTTTTCTTTAGTAGTCTTCATACTTGGAGCATACAGTGCAGTGAATGGACAGCTTTTTGTCACAGAGCAACAGATCTTGAGACACATAGGTTACATAAAGCCTTCCTCTTCCAGGTATATCCTTATTATGTGCAAACAAGATTTCAAGCCAGACACTTGCCAGCAATATAAGCCAGTGAAAACAAAGAAAAAAAGGGAGAAAAAGAAAAACCACATAAGAACTCCTGCCTGGTTTCTCCTCACACAATTCTGTAATATAAAGGTCTAACTGTTTACCAGTGGGGAAAGCCATATTATTAGTTCTCAATCTAGGTTTCTTTACCAGTGACATTAATTCCGGCATCAGAATAACTTGTTTGCTTCTATTTTAACTGCCTTCTGGAATTGTCCATATATTTCTCTTCTTTCAAGAGAAACACAGCATTACTTTCCTTACTTTTCTATAGGACTGTGATGTTCCTAAAAAAAATAAATTAAAAAATAAATAAAAAGAATAAAAAAATTACATTTTCTTCTCAAACAGGTGCACACTTTTTAGGAAAAGTATACTCGCACATATAGCCAAAAGCAACCCTTTCTTGAGAATTCAGATTCCTCTATGATAATCTAGAATAAGAAACAGGCCACTGACAAGAGACAAAAGAAATACTGGAGTTCATCTTAATACTACTGACTGTATTTTAAAGATGAGTGCAATTTCCTATAAAATTCCTAAGACTAGAAGGCTGATAGGCATGTCATGTATTTAGTTCTTAACTTTCACAGATTCCTTTTTTCCCCAGAAAATTTTTCTACAGTGTTGTAAGACAGTATAAAAAGAAATTACACACTCATGGTCAGAGCACTCTTAATTCTGTTATCTAAAATTAGATTCAGTAAATTCACCAATATATAAAAACACTAATCCCAGCAAACTCTTACTTCAAACGGTAAATCACTGACTGTGTCTACCTCAGGATCATATACACACCAGAAATTCCAATAAAATAAAATACAACTCTAAATAAGATGCGTGCCTTACCACATTAACCATTAACCTGTAATTTTTGTCAGTAAAACAGAAGATATTTCTTGATCCAAAATTTTTAATGCCTCGGTCCTATACAAGAAAAAACAATGAAAACATTTACTGAAAACATAAACAACTTAATTCTGCACTTACCAAAGAGTTATTATGTCTAAAATAACTAGGGAATTATTCCTGCTTATGATAATTTAGAAATTTGAGGCTCTCCTATAAGAGTTTCATAACACCCCTGTCATTAGTGTACTTTCTGCACAATTACACCATCTTAAATAAAGAGAAAGGCTCTCTAGAAAAAGAGAGCAGAATAGTATTCAGTGTCTTCAATTCCAATACAACGTTGAAGAGCAGTGAAGTAACCACACCAGCCTCTTGGCTCTAAGAGCAGTCAAGTTCTCATGAGGATGTAAAATAAACCTTTTTCCTCCATTGAAAACACAAAACAGGAAATCCCTTAGACACCTATATCGCATTCAGTATACAAAGAGAGATGAAGGATTAGAGGATAGGAGCACTCTAGATAAAAAGGACTGCCACAGCTCTTCAGGAGAAGAATTAATAACTTTCAAAGGGATTAAAGAATATTTAGGCTCAATGGACAAAGTATACCTCCATCAGGAAGAGAAGAAAAAAAAATAAAAATCAAAATCAGTCTACCACCATATGGTCACAGCTGTGTGTGACAAAAACCGCAAAAGGAGCTCAGGGCCTGCCAAAAACTAGAGAACTCCTCTTCAGGCTACCCCAATGTAAGTGAAGTCACAAGTCTAAAGCCTCAGGATACATTCAAATTTGACTAAAAAAAAAAACAAACAAAACAAAAACACACCCTGAGTCAGACTTCGAACTCCTTTGCAGTAAAACTACATTGAAAGCAGAACAATATATACACACAAAAAACTCTTTTCCTATTCAGGTGGATTAAAAAGCCACTGAAAGGAAAATTGCAACTTTAATTACTATAAATTATGCCATGAAACTGCACTGGAAGTTTTAAACAAAATACAATTTCTTAAATAAATACCCCATACAAATATGACTTTTGTTGGGTTTTTTCCCCCTCTGCTTTCACTGGAGAAAATAGGAAGATGGGTTTAAACCTACTTACATCATCCTCTATACTTTTCACAATAAGTGATGCTCCAAGAGCATCAAAAAATGGACTAGTGAGAGCACTAAACTGTTACTGAACTTCATATAGACTGAGAGAATCTTGAGTTAACACTTCTTATTCCAGTATGGTTGCTGTAACACTCAAAAAAAAAAAAGACACCTAGATTATCTGAAGGAACAATAAAGGAAAAGTAAACTAACATTTTTTTTCCAGCGTACAGAACCAGTTGTCCTTTGCTTTTAAAGGCAAAAGCAACAATGATCATGTCTTCATTTTCTTGATTCCTCAGGACAATACAGATCAGCATTTTTATTTCTCAAAAAAATTTAAAAGCATTACTCTATTAAAAAACAGCACTTACTTATTCCCAGATGCTCAAAATTTCCTTGCTCACTTTACTCCATTATATAAAGCTTCCATTTAATGCACTCAAAAGACTTCTAAAAGTATTACACATAGACAATTTATATGAAACAGTCTACTTTTGACTCTTCTTTCCAGAATGTTTTCCTGAGTTTATCCAATGGTCAAAAATACTTTAATTTTATAAGCTGAAGACAAGCAATTTCATACACCATAATAAAATCTGGTATTTTGATTAGCTAGAAAGATTCAATCAGAAAATGCTTTTAAAAACTACTTGTACACATCTATTGCCAAGGAGCTACCTCTTCTCTTTTGGCTGAGGGAGAGAATGCCTTTAGTCAGGATGTTTCAGGAGCTAATGAGTCACCAAATGCTTTCTTGTCCTCATGTGCCTGCCTATGCCATCTTCCTAAAAAAGTCCCTTAGGTTAAGTAAGACCCCATTTCAGAATATTTTTACTTTGAACACCCATTGCCTCTCAGCCTAAGGCTATGTAGGACAAGAAACGCTTCTAATGAACACTGTTTCATTTAAGAAAACATGCTGAAAATAGTCATCACATTCATTTTTCTTTTAACATTCTGGCCATCCCAAGCTTTTATCTCTATCAGGTGATTCAAGACTATGACCAATTCTCTTATTTTTCTTCTCTCGCTTCAGGCTCAAAACCTAGCACTTGGAGTGCAAAACTTACAGGTTTCCCCATATTTCTTTGTATGTGCAGCAGCCACTTCATAATACCATATAATGCATCCCTAGACAACCAGTTTATGACATGTAGTATACACAAAACTGCTTGCTTCTTTTTTTCAAATTTTCCCCCCTTTTTGCTGAACATTTTTTTCCTATGCATAGATACACCTGCATATTTTACCTCATATCTGTGTCACTTTGGGGGGATTTTTAAACATTGACCTCATCTGCTTTCATTTCCTTTTTTTTTTCCTTACACAATTTACTACTGATCCATTTGTTATCTGATCAGCAGTTTTGAAGGCTCTCCCAGAAACTACTGAAAATAAATGGATGTGCTTAGTTTGACTGACAGAAGATCAATTCACAGCTATACAGCTACACTTCCTTAACAAACTATACCACACTTTATATTGTTCTTTCTGAAACACCCTGAAGAAAGCAACACCTGCTCTTGCAGACTGCAAAAACACAGAATTCTTGACAAGATATATACGCCTACACCTACTTCAGAGAAAAGTACTGAAATATCTCACACACAGGGCAGTGAAGAAGTATGTTGGAAGACATTCATACCCATTGACTGCATTAATCACCGCTTTGTCTTCAGGGTCCAACACCAAAGCACATTGAAGTCCTCTGAAAAATTTCTAAGAATTTCAGATCAGTTCTGCAATATTTCACATATATACCAAGTAATCTGAAAAATCAGCCAGTTCTGTGAAAAATCTGAGAAATAGTAAAATATCTTCTCTTACATAGGTGTAGTCATAAAATTATTTATTCATCAACAATTTTACTGAAATTAAAGGATGGAGAAAAAAAAAAAAAAAAAAAAAAAAAAAAACCCAAAACCACCAAAAAACTGAAAAGTCCCTGAAGAGAATAACTCTGAAAGTCTACATTATTGTTAAGGAATAACCTTCAACCTGGTTGGAAGTAGAAGAATATGGAGACAATAATAAATGTTTATGTTTCATTAGATGTTTGGAACAATAGGTTTTAGAGAAAAGACTGCTAACTATGTAATAATGATGTACATCAGGTCTAATTTTTTTTTGTTTGTTTTAGTAGTATCATGTTTCACTGAAAAAAAAATTGAAAATGGTCTACACATAAAGCAACTGTAACATGTAAGTTCTATACTTTATTCTATTACAGACTGAACTTGCAGAAGAAAAACAGAATTGCCTCTCCATCCACTTGTACAAAACACCTATCATTTGGGTCTTGGTCTAATACAGACTAACTGTACCTAATTTTAATCATTCAAAACCTAGACGTTTCATCTGTACAGAGCATCTAAGATAAGCAGTCTTCCTGACAGAAAAAGGTGGCCAGTTTCAAAGGATGATACATCATAGATAAAATTGCAAGAAAAAAAAAAATGTTTAAAGCAGACATCTCTCTTCAGAAGGAAGTCTACAGAAAATTAACTCATTCTAAGCTTTCATGCTATTAAGATTTAGGCAAGATGCGTCCCGGCTCTACCTTATGAATACCATAGTTTCACTACCCAATAGTTACTCAGTTAAGCAATGAAACCTTATGATCTCACAACCCACACAAAACCCAGTAGTGTTTTACCTAAGAAGCTGAACAAATTTCCTGTGTTTTGCAAAATTTACCCAAAGATAACTGAACTTTTTCAAATGCAACTTTTTCCACAAGGGAGATAAAAAAACCCACAAACACACAACTTACATAATAGTTTTGGGCTGTAACATGAAGCCTAAACAAACAAAATGAAGGAATACATCTCTATCACAGTTAATTCAATCTCCATCAGAATTAGCTTTCTGCAAGTTCATAAAAATATTGTTCATTTAGTTTGGTTCTTTTTATCCCCTGATAAAAAAATGAAAGTATTTTTTAATGCTGATTTTTTTTTCTAGGCAAAAGGAATCAATACTTCCACTTACAATATGGCAATACACAATTTACATTCTCCACTACTCATAAGAAAAGACCATTTGTATGTCCAGCCTCAAGCCTTGGTGAAAATAACATTCCTAATTTGGAAGACTTGAAAAGAAACAGTAGAAATGTAAAGACAGAAATTAAGTATTGTAAATAAGGGGAAAGAAATTTCTGATTGTTTAAGCAACCACAGTAAGAGTCCTGGCATTGAACAGCTTTCCCAGTTCAACACAAGTGATGGAAGTCATATTCTAATTTTACTTCTTGCCCAGTAATAATTTGAGAAAAAACAAAACCAAACATAAATATGTATGATCTGTACAAAGCAGGTCCCTCCTTAAAGTTTCCCCACTACTAGCTATGTAATTTTTAGTGCAGTAGATGCATCTAAGCCATGAGAAACTGCATGATATGCTGACATCCTTGAGATAACAGCATTCTCATTATCAAAACTTTTAATGGCCCAATTCTTTAAGTTTTCTCAGGTTCCAATAACTTCTATCCCAATCACTAAGATACACATTATGAAAAAGGTAGATTTTGTGGCGCTCAGAAGGAGGGATGAAAGGTTATAGAAAATAGTTTATTTCTTCACTTCCATTTCTACCAGCAAAACTTACACAACATAAAAATTAAAATCTCCTCTTGCCCTATCACAGGACATTGTTTTCCCTTCCTAGCACAAAGAAATGCAACAGAATTTTGAGGTACTTTACATCTGGATTAAAGCAAAGTTCCTCCATGGAGACTACGTTCACAACTACAAAGAAAGGCAACAAACACTAGGAGTGTATTACCTATCTACTGTGGAACTGATCCTGAGCTGGAAAAATTTCACCCATGACATATTTTATCAGCAGTATCAGTCTAACGATTCCTTAGCAAATTTCATGTCTTGGTATAGCAGAACTAGAGCCAAACTCTTTGCATCTGCAGTATGATTGGCATAGTTATCAGACTAGGATACTAGGGTACAGAGCACAGACCTTTCACACACCACGACTTCTGATTTAAGGCAGAGATCGTAATAGCCAGTAAACCAAAACCAATGCTGTCATCTACTTGATGAGCTTGAAAGCTTTTTATTCCTCTGATGATAATTTACCCATGCTTGGACTGTATTCTTAATGATTAGGATGGAAAGGAAAAAAAGCTTACATACGGCTTCAAAAGGCTTATACAAGGGGGAAAGAAAGAGAAAGAGCTCTTTAGAAGGAAACCCAGGCACTTGGGAAGCAGAATTTGTGCTGATACCAGATTTGCCCTTTTAAACTAGTATCCATTAAGCTCACTCCCCTTTTAAACAACTCTGCTTTTAATTACAAGTCAGATACGTGGAAAATGGATGACCTTTGAAGAGACAGAAACTTTCACAAAATTTCTCCTTCTCCAACTGTCACGCTATTCAAAGCTGAAAAGCATAGGAGATAAACATCTTACTAACTCCTCCATTTCCGGATAGTCTTACAATGAAAAGCAGAAAATAGTCTAATGTAAAGGAACACAGTCAACAAAGTAGAAGGATTACTGTAATATTGACTAGTAACTCCTAATATTAATTCTGTCAAGAATATTATATACACACTTAAAGAGACTTAAGCTTCTCTTAAATAATCTCATAATCATAAAGCTGTCATGGAAGAGCGATAACAATATCCAATATCAATCATATGCTTTCCCACATAAGTATGATCTGTCATTTCAGTACTTTGAGGTCAAGCTCCTGATCTTTCTTTACAGGAAATGGGAAGATGCAATAGCCTAAAGTAAATTAAATTACACCTCTAAGAGGTACTTGAACACATATCTATTTCCCAGAAGCTGTTTTATATTCGAGAACCCTGAAGCAACAGATCAACAGGAAGAGGCATCTCTTACTTTGCAGTTACATGGGCAAATCACTTAAATATTACATGTAAACAGCAAATATTATGTGCATACACAGCAAAGAACATGAACATCTCTCAGCTTCCACTCAGTCTGTTTGAAATTTTCTTTCTCCAATCACTGTTAGAGACAGATAAGGAAAAAACTCTATTCTAAATTTTTCAGTGTGAATATTCTTTTGCTTTCCTCTCTCAATTCCATTCTCTTTGCTCTTACTCCTTTAGTTAACAGCTGAGATTAACCAAGGCTGAGAAAAGAATTTCCCCCATTAAGACTCTCTCCCCTCATACGCACTGCAGTTGCTACAACAAAGATATTTCAAAAATGAAAAAGTAGTCACTTTGAAACCTTGAGGGTCCTGAATTGAGTCTCAACTGAAATATGAGAAATGCTCCAGCAGTATGGCTGATTTAGGAATACTATTTGTAAACAGAGCCACTCATCTCGATAGGTTCTTTCTTTAGTGCTCATAAAAATTCAGACTGCTCTATAGTATAACTTCAAGAGAAAGCATTTCTGAAGTGTGTTAAATATGGTGTTTTGGTTTACTTTAGGTTACATTTTTTAGTATTCCGTCCTTTGCTTTTGAATTAAATTTTAGTTACCAAATCAGGAAATAAGGCAAACCAACGACTGAAATATTTCTCAAGTTTCAGGTTTAACAATTCATAAGCTAAACTACTTAGAACATTTTTGATAAAAGCAGTGATTTTCATTTTCTACTTTTATAACATTGTTCAAAAACAAGCTCAATTAACTAACCACTGTACATAAGCAAGCAAAATAATCGTTCTGCAGTAACTTTTCAACTAGTGTTCATAAAAATTTTATATTCAGCTACTCCATACAAAGACACCTAAGTACTTTGTTATATAACCACACATTTTGTCTAAAATACTACAAGGAAATATCCAAACCATCTCTGCACACAAAATTCAAATATCAAAATCAATAAAAGTTTAAGTACATACTGGTTTTGTAGGCTTTGCTCAGAAACATGACAAATTTGCTTCTTTAATGCCCTGCATTACTACAGCTATACTATTTCTATTATTATTACTTCTATATCCTCACTTGTTGCACGTATCTCTTGTGAACATTTTGCCATGTAGATGCCCCTTCAGTCTCTCCACAGGAAGCTATCACAAGGAATTGCTAAAGTATTGTAATTTGCTCTCCATCCCTACTTATTCTACAGTAATGCTCACATAAATGGATGAGTTGTTAAGAATTTTGTAATCAGGACTCAGTTACACAGATATTACTATTTTCAGCAAAATACTACCTGAAACAGTACGTTGTATCACTCTACAAGATACAACTCACAGACGCAAAACTCATACGACAGAAAATGCTCAGTAGAAACTAGCACCCATTGGAATGACTGATGCCCTTGTGACAAGAACTTTTGAGCAAATGGTGAAGAACTGTAGGAAGATATTCCGTTTTAATTTGGGGAGAAAAAGTAATTCCAAGCTTCTCTACGCCTATTTAAAATGAGATGGCAAGGATGACATGTTGTCTATTTATCATAAACTTAAGTTCTTCCTAACCTTTCCAAGTTAACTGAAAAACTTCTATATGAGACCAAAGGTTTAATTGTACACGACAAACATCCTTCCCTTTAAGCTTAGCTTTGTAATTAGAATTCGAGAAAAATAAAATTAATATCTGGTCTCATCTGTTTTTTCTTGCAGTCTGAAAAAAAAAGAGACTAATATTAATGTCTTAATCCTATATTTAACAGTTAAAGGACTCTTATGCCGAAAAAATATTCGCCACTTGCAAATATATGCACAGCAAAAAACCCAACTCCTGCTCCTGCTGCAGACACATATTTGCCTTGCTCTTTAGCTTATAAATCTAAAACACATAATACCAGTTTTAAAATCCGAGTTATGAAGAAATTACCATCCTGCTGCTATCATTTTTAACATCTGTGAGTACATCCTTCTACTGCTTATGGTGCATATTCATCAATATTTTATTTTGCTGTTTTCCCCAAAAGAACCTCTCAAATTCCTTTGCCCCATCAGTTATCTAATAAAGCAATAGGAAAGTAATCACAAGACACAACAATATGAAAAACATAGTGTGGGAAGCGTGGATAGCTGTGTGAAAGAGTGGCTGGCAGAAAAAGGTCACAGCCAAATAAACCTGAATCTC
>JASSUY010028363.1:0-10228 GCA_032466535.1 Forpus xanthops | reverse complement strand
CACGGCCCCGCCGTAGGCCCGCCAGGCCAGGCGCACGCCGAGCAGGCTGAGGCCCAGCCACAGCAGCAGCAGCTGGCACAGCGCGGCCCGCACGTCCTGCGCGGCCCACTCGGCCGCCAGCTCCCGGCCCAGCGCTCCCACCGCGCCCCACGGAGCCCGCCAGCCCGCGGACATGGCTGCCGGGCGGCGAGGCCTGTTCCGGGGGGCCGGGCCTCGCGGCGGGAGGCGCCGTCATGGCGGACGGCGCGGAGGAGGGGCTGTAC
This sequence comes from Forpus xanthops, assembly GCA_032466535.1. Taxonomy (NCBI): domain Eukaryota; kingdom Metazoa; phylum Chordata; class Aves; order Psittaciformes; family Psittacidae; genus Forpus; species Forpus xanthops. Next base: position 9,965 of record JASSUY010028363.1, on the reverse strand, counting down.
TCGCGGCAGCTGTGAGCGGCGGCTTCGGGGCCGGGGGTGTGGAGCCCCGCGGCCCGGATCCCGCTGACCGCCCCCGGCCCACAGGTACGTGTTGGGCCATGGCTCACGGCGGTTGTCCGCCGCGGCGGTGCTGGTGTCGGGGCTCCGCGGGACAGGAGCGCAGGTGGCAGCGGCGCTGGTGCTGGCAGGGACCGGGCGCGTGGTGGTGCACGACCGCGGCGAGGCCTCCGTAGCTGACCGAGCCCAACAGGTACCGCGGGGCCGGGGGGAGTCCCGGTAACAAGGACTGGTACACGTGAGGGTGTCGGTGGTGGAGGAGGGGGATGGAGGTACGGGTGGGGATCCTTGTAATAGGCATGGACAGGGGTCCTGGTAAGGGGTGGGTACAGACGAGGGTCCCAGGAATGGGTACATTATGGATGGGGGGCCCCATAATAGGTCTGGGTAGCGACAGGGGTCCCTGGTAATGGGTACAGGTACGGGCAACGCTGCCAATACTGGGTACTGGTGTTGGGGGAGGACATAATAAGGGATGTAGGTGCAGCTGGCGGATCCCTGTTGCATGGGTATGGGGTGAGGGGGCTTCCAGTACCAGACGTGGGATGTTGGTAAGGAATGTGGGATGGGAGGTCCCTGTCATGGCTACGGCCCATGGAGCCCCCTCATTGTCATGGGTAGGGCCCATGGGGTGTCCCGTATCATGGATGTGATCCTCATCAGAGGGCCCCCACCAGTGTGGGTAGGGTCCTGTGGGGCATTCTGCTGTGGTGAGTAGCACCCCAAACCCACCGTATGCCCACCCCACAGTTCCTCCTGCGGGAGAGCGACATAGGGCAGAACCGAGCCGAGGCATCCCGACGGGCCCTGGCTGAGCTGAACCCCCATGTGACAGTGGTGGCTTACACCGGGGAGCTGTCAGAGGCCTTCCTCACTTCCTTCCAGCAGAGCCCATTCACAGCACAGGCACATGTGGTGGTGCTGACCGAGTCTCCACTGGAAGAGCAGATCCGCATTGGGAACTTCTGCCATGCCCAAGGCATCTGCTTCATCGTGGCTGATGCTAAGGGGCTGGCAGGGTAAGAGGTCTCTGTCCACGGTCCTGCCACAGGTTCTGGGTCAACTTGTCCCCAGAGCCCCCAGCCCTGCTCTGCAGCCCCTCTCCCCTTCCCCCTGGCATGACTGCTCGGTCCAGGCAGGACCTGGTGGTGCTCAGGTAGCTTGGTGAGGTGGCTCCTCTGGCAAACCCCCATGTGTCCTCCCCAGGCAGCTGTTCTGTGACTTCGGGGAGCACTTCATTGTTAATGACCCAGCAGAAGGGGAGCCGTTATGTGCTGCTGTGAAGCACATCTCCAAGGTAGGAGAACAGCTGTTGCAGGCTCCCCAAAAGCACTTCTGCCTCCTCAAGGACCCCCACCTCACATCCCTGCCTCTCCTCAGGGCAACCCGGGCATAGTGACATGTACAGGGATGGAGGGCAGCCGTGGCCACCTCTTCAGTGACGGTGACCTAGTGACATTTTCTGGTGTGGAGGGGATGACTGAGCTGAATGGCCAGGAGCCTGTCCCCGTGCAAGTTATGGGTGAGCCAACAGGGAATCCTGGCTGCTGTGGCCCAGGTTTGGTGAGCTCAATGGGTCCTTGGTGGTGACCATGACATCCATCCCCTTCTCATCCCCAGACGCCTTCAGGCTGAAGATCGGTGACACCAGGTCCTTCTCGCAGTACCGCTGCAGGGGCCTGGTGTCGCAGGTGCGGCTGCCCCAAGTGCACTCCTATGTAAGTGCCCCCTTGGCCCCGTGGTGCTGCCATGCCCCAGCCTGGCTGTCGTGCTCACCGCAGCCCTTGTGCTGTGTCAGCAGAAGCCCCTGTCCCAGGCACTGGCAGAGCCCAAAATCCAGGTGGCAAATCCCGAGGACCTGTCTCACAGCCGCAGCCTGCACGCTGCCTTCCAGGCTCTGCATGCTTTCCGTGAGGAGCAGGGTCGCCTGCCCCGGCCAAGGGTACCGGTGAGTCCCTTTCCTCCCCCTGCCCGCCCCCCCACCTCCACCACCCTGCCTGGGATCGCCCTTGCCCCTCTGCCCGCAGGCAGATACCAAGCGGGTGCTGGAGCTGGCGCGGAGCCTGGCAGTGCAGCCGGGTCCCCTGGACGAGGACGTCGTGCAAGCCTTTGCCAGCGTCAGTGCAGGGGATCTGTGCCCTGTGGCTGCTGTTGTCGGGGCCGTGGCAGCACAGGAGGCCCTGAAGGTGAGCAGGATGGGGTTCCCGGGCCCTGCGGTCCCACTGGTCGTGTTCTGCAGCGTCTGGTGACCACGAGAGGGCACTTGCTGACTGCCTGGGGACCCTGGGCTGAGCAGCAAGGCTGGGCTGGGATATGGGGGCCCTGTTGGCCATGGAGCTGAACCAATAGGGCCCTGTTTACCTCAGGCCATCACTAGGAAGTTCCTGCCCCTGGACCAGTGGTTGTACTTCGATGCCCTTGAGTGCCTGGCGCTGGAAGGGGTCACACAGCTGACAGAGGAGGACTGTGTCCCGGTGAGAGCATGCACAGAGTGACCTGGGTACCAGGATGTTGCAGCCTCCTGTGCTCACGCAGCTCCTCCATCCCAACAGAGGGGTTCTCGCTATGATGGGCAGATTGCCGTCTTCGGGGCCGCATTCCAGGAGCTGCTGGGCCGCCAGAAGTACTTGGTGGTGAGCTGGAGTGGGCATTGGGAGAGGCTGCAGAGCGGGCAGCAGTGCCTGGGGGCTGCAGTGGCTCTGCTCTGGCAGGTAGGAGCTGGTGCCGTCGGCTGTGAGCTGCTCAAAAACTTTGCCATGATGGGGCTGGCGGCCGGGCCAGAGGGGGACCTCACTGTCACTGACATGGACACCGTCGCCCTCTCCAACCTCCATCGGCAGCTCCTCTACCGTTCAGCAGATATATCGGTGAGGCACCTCGACAGGGTGGCTGAGCTCCCACCTGAGGGCACCCTGCCTGTCCCACTGGCTCCAATGGGCTGTGGGGTGGGAAGAGCTGCCCATCCTTTCTCTGCCTGGGTAGAAGCCAAAGTCAGTGGTGGCTGCAGCGGCTGTGCGGCGCATGAACCCTGATGTCAGAGTGACAGCTCATCAGAACCAGGTGGGACCTGCCACTGAGATGCTGTACGGGGATGACTTCTTCCGGCGCCTGGATGGTGTTGCCAGTGCCCTGGACACACTGGAGGCACGTGAGTGCTGGGAGGGCTAAAGGGACCGAGCCCCTGGATGTGCCCTCCGGCTCCCCAGCACCCCTGGCTCCCTGCAGGTGCCTACTTGGAGAGCTGCTGCTCCCGCTGCCTCACACCGCTGCTGGACTCAGGTACGGAGGGACCACGGGGGAACGTGCTGGCCATGGTGCCCCCCCTGACCAAGCTGCTGGGGCCGTCTGCTGCCCCTGAGGATGACACCTTCCCCCTCTGCACCCTGCGGTACTTCCCTCAAACCATCCAGCACACGCTGCAGGTAGGCTGTGCCACACCAGCCGCAGCACCTGGTGAGAAGCACCGGGACCTTTGTCTTCCTTTCCCATTTCCCTGCAGTGGGCCAAGTGCAGGATATGGCCTCAGCTGCTTCTTGCTGACAGCACAAGCTCTACCACTGGCCCCAGCCCCAGCACGGCCTCTCCTTCCCCCGGGCTTGGGCTGGGTGGGACATGATTGTGGGGTCCCAGTGCTCAACACCCGCTCTCCCTTCACAGTGGGCCCGTGATGAGTTTGAGGGTCTCTTCCAGCTGCCTGCAGAGCATGTCAACCGCTTCATGGAGTGAGTGGGCCTGGGGGAGTGATGCCAGGGGATGGGGAGAGGGGTACAGAGCACCATGTCCCACCTGGGTCCCCTGTGGGATTGCTCCCAGGTCAGCAGCAGTGATGTCTGGTTTTGCAGAGATCCGGCTTTCCCAAAGCAGCTGCCAACAGGGAAGGCCGTGGAGGTCCTGGAACAAGTGCGGAGGAGCCTGCAGGAACGGCCACGGGACTGGCAGGACTGTGTGCGCTGGGCCCACCGGCACTGGCAGAGCTGCTACCATGATGCCATCGCCCAGCTGCTGCACACCTTCCCCCTGGAGCATGTGAGCACAGTACCCTTGGGGCTGGCATCCCCAGCATCACCTGCCCTGCGCTGGCTGCCCCGCTGCAGCTTCCCAGGGCCTTTCTTTGTTCTCCCTGTGCCAGGAAGTCAAGCCGGGTGTCCCTTTCTGGACGTGGGACAAGACCTGTCCCCATCCACTGATATTCAGCCCTGACAATGTGAGTGCAAGGGGGGCTGTGGGGTCCCTGCTGCGGACAGCGCAGGCAGGGGCACAGCTGAGCCTGTGCTGGGGGTACAGTGCGTGCCTGACTGTACTTGTGCTCCCTCTACCATAGCCCATCTGGGGCTGCCAGGCCCTGGGCTGGGTCTGTTCTTGTCTCCTGGTCAGCGAAGGCATTTCTGGGAACAGCCCATGTGTGCTCTGTGCTTGGAGGAGGAGAGGCACCTTCAGGGCAAAGCCAGGCTGCTCTGCACAACAGTGGCAGTGCAGGCAGTCTTTGACCCTGTGGACTTGTGAACCACCCCAACAAGGCACTTCATAGCCACCACTCTGCCCCACAGGACACCCACCTGGAGTACATCATGGCTGCTGCTCACCTCTTTGCCCAGTCACACAAGATACCACCGTGCAGCGACCGTGCATCCGCCTCTGCTGTCCTCCGCAGTGTGGTCCTGCCACCCTTCGTGCCCCGGGAGGGATTCCAGATCTACCTCTCAGAGGAGCAGGAGGAAGTGCCAGGAGGTGAAGCTCCCTGGGTCCCCCAGGACATGTCCCCAGGCTCCTGGGTCCAGCCTGGTAGTAGTGGGGCTGCAGTGCTGCTCAACCCTGCCCCAGCACTCAGACCAAGAAGGGGGCACCCTGCCATGCCCCCCACAGTGCCAGGGTACCACCCCCAGGGTCCTTGTGCCCTCAGATGACGAGAGACTGGAAGAGCTCACCCGGGACCTGATGCAGCAGAGACAGGAGCTGATAGGGAGTGAAGAGGCACAAGTGCCTCTGATGGAGCCCATCCACTTTGAGAAGGTACCCAGGGCCATGCAGGCAGCCCTGCTCAGCCTGGGGGGGGTTGATGTCCCCCGGGGATGCTAACCTCCTTGTACTCTTCCCCACAGGACAATGACGTCCACATAGACTTTATCACAGCAGCATCCAACCTGCGCGCAGAGAGCTACAGCATCCCTCCCACCAACCGGCTGATGGTAAGATGGGTAACCCATGGGGGTCCCTGCCTGTGCAAGGGTCCCTATCCTGTGCAGGGCAGCCAGTGACACCCCTCCTGTCCTCAGAGCAAGCGGATCATTGCGCGGATTGTGCCTGCCATCATCACCACCACAGCGGCCGTGGCTGGGCTGGCATGCCTGGAGGTCTACAAGCTGGTGTGGGGGTGTCAGGACCTCAGTTGCTACCGCAACAGCAACTTCTCCCTGTCTGACTGCCTGCTGCTCCGCTTCCAGCCCCCGCCAGCTTCCGTCTACTGGGTAGGTCTTTCTTCCCCAGAGCAGGACGGGGCTGGGGAGGGACGCCCAGGGGCCTTGGGATGCCTCAGTTCCCAGTGGCAGCTGCTGTGGGGCCATGCCAAGGGGTCCCAGGAGCAAGGCCATGCAGGAGAGACCACCCTGGCCATAAGGCTCCGGAAATGGATCCAGGTACTGCAATGGACCGGGCCCACTGCCAGGCAGCGAGGAACCAGTTCCTTCCTATGGCCGCCCCTGGGACCAAGTGGCTGCCACTGTCCCACTTGCCCTGGCTTTGGGCCCAGCTGGTACACTCTGGGGTGTCCGTGGGGCTGAGGCAGCCCCACTGCCCCACAGTGGGCCCCATGATGAGCCCCACACATCTGGCTTATGGAAACCAGCTGCAGCAGCCAGAGCGCAGCTGGCACCGGGCCGGGAAGGGCTGTCCGGGGGGAGTGGGGCCGGGGGTCCTGGTGGCGGGGGGCCAGGCCGCAGCCGCTCTGCCGGGGGGAGCGCGGGGGCTGGGGCAGGCCCAGATTGGGACCGTCTGGGCAATAGAGGCCCCTTTGTCTGGGGGTTTATGGCGTGCGAGGCAGCCCTTCCGGCATGGCAGGAAGCGCCGATTGGAACCAGATTGGCCTGGGGGGCCCAGAGCCGGGGGCAGGAAGAGGGGGAGGGAGGCACATCCACTGCCTTGTGCCAGCTCCAGCGCTGCTTCAAGCTGCCCCATAGCCGCCTCACACTCCACCGGCTGCCCAGCCCACTGCAGCCTGGTCCTGCGTTGGCACCATCCCCGGGTGGAGGATGCTGCTGGCGCTGGCCATGCCCTGAGGTCCCTGGAGAGCACCCAGCACATCTGTGGCCCTCGGTGGGATGTTCTGTGTGCGGCTGCTTGGCCACGGTGGGAGCACATGTCTCCTAGGCCTGTGTGGCATGACCTGCAGCGCTGCAGGGCCTGGGGAGCCCACCTTAGGGACAGCCTCAGAGGGACGCACTTTCTGGGGTGCTGTGATGGGCAGTGGCATTTCCTCTGTGCAGGGCAGTTGCTGCCCTGGTGAGTATGGGGTTAAGCCCTTTCCACCCTGGTGGGATAAGTGCAGGCAGCAGAAGGTGAGAAGGCAGCAGAAGGCAGGAGGTGAGAAGGCAGCAGGAGGCAGGAGCGGAGCAGCCAGGTGCGAACACCCCTTCCTGAGTGGGGCTGTGGCCAGGACCAGGCTGGATCTGGTGCTGCCCGCAGCTAGGGCAGATGGCAGTGCAGCCGTGCCAGACGCATGGGGCTGCATCCGGCCCCAGGGATCGTGCCTCACTGGCCCCCTCGGGCAGGAGCTGGGCTCAGGGAGGATGAAGGCGTGAGAAGAGGCGATTGTGTGGGGCTGAGCAGCACTTCAATGGCCCTTTGTGTGTCTTTCCTGGCCCGGGGTCGGGGACAGGGACAGCCCCACACCAACCCTGGTCCTTGCAGTAGTGTTGGGGTTCCTGGACCCTGGTGATGCTGGGGGGAGGATGCTAGCCATGCTCCTGTTGCCCCCCAGGCCCAGCAGTGGTAGGAGGAGGACTGTACCCCTCCATACCACTGGATCTCAGCAGGGCTGGAGAGATAGTTGTGTCCCCCATTGCCTCTGGACTACCATGTGTCCCTATCCCCATGCCCTCAGACTGGTCTCTTGCTGTACCCCAGCCCTCATGCCCCGTCAGTCCCTGTTTTATGGGGCTGGGCAGCTGGGATGTGGGGTGCCAATGCTGGCTGCTACCCTGCACTCCCACTTTCAGTACTGCGGGCGGGAGTGGAGCTGCTGGGACCGGCTGGAGATGCGGGCAGTCAGCGCGGATGGGCAGGAGATGACGGTCCAGAACATACTAGACTGGATGCAGGTGAGCCCTGCGTGAGACCCGGCACCCAGCTGGATCACCCTGGCAGGATCCTGACAGCCATCTCTTGCAGAGGACACATGGCTGGACCGTGACCATGCTTCTGCATGGTTTCACTGTGCTCTATGACAGTGGGGAGAAAGAAGAAATACAAGCCCTGATGAAGAAACAGAGGTAGGTCCACAGCTCTGGGACCAGTCCTGCCTTGGGGGTGCTGCCGGACACATCTTCCTCCACCCTGAGCTGCTCCAGCTGCAGTGCAGCTCCCAGCCAGCTGCTGGATAAACATCCTGCCGGCAGCACTTCCCATGGCGGGACCCCTGCCCGGCCCCTCACTGCCGGCCCCTACATCCCCCCAGCCTGGCCAGGCACCCCAGAGGGTCCCAGGGCTCCGCTGGGGCACCAAGCCAGCCTAGAGGGGACAAAAGAGAACCCCAAACTCCCCTTACCCTGCTACAGGTTATCAGCGACCCTGGAGAATGCTGGGGAGCCACAGCAGCGGGTGCTGAAGCTGGAGTATGTGTGTGAGGAAGAGGATGCTGAGACTGAAGCTACCCGTCCCCCTCTGATGTGCTTCCTACCCTGAGTGAGGGGCTGGCATCCCCGGCCCCATGCAATAAAAGCTTCAGGATGCACTGGCCCTTGTCACAAAACGCCGTACATACCCCAGAGCTGGGGTGCAGGCAGCCCCTCTTGAGACACATCGCTGCGCCCGGGCCGTACAAAACCGGGGTTTATTTACAGCGGAGGAGGGCACGGGCAGGGCTAAATGTAGCCAATAACGTCGTTGCAGATGATGGGCTGGCGACTGCGGCTGTTCATGAGGGCAGTGAAGCGGTGGAAGTCCGTGGCCAGCTGGGCAATGTTGCTGTGGGACTGGTGGAAGCAGGCACCCTTGGGCTGCCCGCCCAGCCCCAGCGGGCAGGAGAAGCGCTTGGAGGCTTCACGGCCCCCTGCCCGGGCACCCTCGGCTCCGCGGGGCCGAGCCATGTTGGCCAGCTTACGGCGTACGTTGCCCGAGAGGCTGAGCAGGAAGGCAGGCGGCTTGGCCAGCCGGCGGGAGGGCTCGGCACTGCCTCGGCGCCGGGGTTCGGTGCCCACTTCGGGCAGGTCCATCCAGTTCTCCACCAGGTCAGCGAAGCAGTTGTCCCCCAGCACTAGGGGCTGCCGGTTCCGGCTCTGTGACAGCAGTGCCACGGTCCAGTCCTGCGTGTCGGCTGGCTCCAGCGCCCGCCACTGCTCAAGGCAGGCGTCCGACGTGGATTTGGGGCGGATGCGGCGGGCGGGGGCAGGCGGGGGGGCAGCGGGGCCCGCCGAGAGCCGGTGTGCCCGCTGGCAGGGCGGTGGGTGCCGCCGCCGCACCGGAGCCTCTTCCTCCCGCCATGTGCCACCCGACGCCTCCGAGTACCCCGAGTCAAACTCCAGGCTGCGCTCGCTGGCTGGGGGGGAGCGGGTGGTCGGGCCCCCCCCCGCCTCTTCCTCACCCCCTGGCTCCAGGCTGCAGGATGAGTCCGCTGCCGAGGCGGGGCGCGGGGGGCATGGGGCGCGGGGGGCCCCGACGGTTTGATGTGGGGCTGGCCGTGTGCTGTGCATGTGCACCCGTGGTGCCGCCCCGGCCTCTCGCTGGCACCCCTGGTGGGAAAAGGGCAGGTCAGTGCGTTTGTCCCCGCTCCCCCCGCCAGCTCTATGACCCCCATCCTGGGCACCGTGTGTCCCCAGCCCCGACTCGGGGGGGCTTTGCTGGCAGAGCCGGGCGTGCAGCGGGGAGCAGGACGCAGGTCCCAGCTTGCCTGCAGCCCCGGGCCCCGCTTTCCTGCGGCTCCTGCGTGGAGCCGGGCGGCGTGCAGCAGCATGTCAGGTGAGCAAGCAGGCACCCAGCCCCGGCCGAGCCTGCGGGAAATGACACAGGGCCACGGCACGTAGGAGCCGGGCGCCCCACTGCCCCCCAGCTGGCCCCTCACTCCCCCCCCACCGCGGTGGGGCGGCAGTCGGGACACCCCATGGGCAGGACCCTGCTCGGTGGCAAACGGCAGGCTGCGGCCGCGGGGCACCCATGGATGCTGGGGTGCGGCGCACCCCCCACGCGTTGGCAGGGCCATCCCACCCACCCTGTGCCCTCCAGCCGGGGACACCCGGCTGACATCAGGGTGCAGCCAGGCCTGCGCCCAGGGCCACGGACCCTCAACAGCGGCAGGGAGCGTGGGGACCCGGGGAGCCGGGGCCGAGCGGAGCACGGCCTGGCGGGCGCTGGAAGGGGCGGCTGGCTCCTGCAGCTGGGCCGCTCCTCGCTCTTGAATTCCTATTGTCTGAACCCAAAAGAAGGGTGTTACGTCCGCTTTCCTTTCTGCTCTGCAGCCACGGGAAGCCGAGCAAGCAGGAGGGATCGCTCCCCGGTCCCAGTAAACCCGTCCCCCCTAGCAGACTCCAACGGAGCTGCTGGCCGGGATGCCCCTCTGTCCGTCCCCGTCTCAGTTCCTGTCCCCCTCCCCGCTGCCTGGAGCCCTCCCACCCAGCCCCACTGGCGACGTGCCACCGCTCCGGGCTGCCCCGTCCGGGCGCTGGCCGGGGACGCCGTCGCACCGGCCGCGGGGAGCCGGG
>JASSUY010028362.1:0-80800 GCA_032466535.1 Forpus xanthops | reverse complement strand
GAATGGGTTGCCCAGGGAAGTTGTGAATGCTCCATTGCTGGCGGTGTTCAAGGCCGGGTTGGACATAGTCTTGGGTGGCATGGTTTAGTGGGAGGTGTCCCTGCCTGTGGCAGGGGGATTGGAACTAGATGATCTTGAGGTCCTTTCCAGCCCTAACTATTGTATGAGTCTATGCTTCTCTTTGACAGGTTCAAAAAAAGTCTGAGTGACATCTGGTGGCTGCAATGCCCTATATTTCCCTTTCCATTGTTATGTAAATGGAGAGACTAGGGTTTGATTCTAGCTTCACCATCACATGTTTCTGCTGACAGAGGGAGGTCATCTTGCGTCCTTCTGCATGTGATCCTTCTGACTGAGGAGGCATCATCAGAACATCAAGTTGACATTTGGATTAACTTTGAATACAATCTAGGAGAAGAAAGAAATCATTTGGGGTTGCTTGTATACTCTCTTGGCCATAATTAAGAAATGTTGAAGCTTAATAAAGAAATATTTGCTTCTTTTCTTGGTAATTAAAAGGAATATGAAAGGTTTTAATGCTGATGTCTAGCCACTATGTCTAGAAGTAGTTGTCCAAGTAGGTTTTTTTTGACTCATCAGTTTTTCAAATTTCTTTTGGATCTCTGAAGGCATCAGTAAAGGGGACACACAGGTAACAATACCCGTGCTTTTTCTCTATGTAGTTTTGATGTTTTACGAAACCTTGTTACTTGTGGTAGGACATGATCTGAATATAGATTTTTTACTGGTTCTGTTGGCTAAAAGGAAACTATTGTGTCAGGGGAATATTGGAATTTTGGAATGCAGGCTCTCATTTTTTGGAAGTGCTAGATGGAACCTAGTGAGTCCAAAAGATTTGTTTGTGACGAAACTTAAATCCCAAACTCAAGCTAGATTGTAAACATGGATGTAGAAACTGTCTGTTAAAGACTGAAAAGAGAGAATTTCTGGTCCTCTAAGGCAGACTTTGGCAAAATCATGATCCCATTGGTCAGCAGTTTCACCAGTTCTGACAACACTACTTGGAAACGGGCAGCAACTTTCTACTTGGGGGTTGAGTAGAATATTTTATACTTGTTTTTAACATCCCAGAGGGATGCTCTTCTGCAATGAAGGTGGGTGGGAGACAATAACTGTTCTTCTGCTGCTGTTGTGTGGTCTAAGAAAGTGACTAGGATAAACATCATGTGTGTGATTAAGCAGTGGAATCATAACTGTGTCTCTTCCAGTTTTTATATTACTGGAAGGCAGAGAGTTCCTCTGAGATCTGGACTATGGTAAACAGCATTGTACTGCTGATCTTTCATTGATTAAAGCATTATAACATCTAATTTTTCTTCTACATTAGTTTGGGGTTTTGTTATACTGAATGTATTTGAAGTGTTTGAAATGCTCTGCGTCAACATGAGATATCTTGTATTTAATTTTCCCTTTCTTGGCACTAGCAACTATATAAGGGTATAGTTTCTAGAGTTATCATTGGGAATTAAAGGACATATCAGATTTCATTGGTAGAACAAAATTCTTACTCCCTTTAAATACTAGACATGGGCAATTTGGAATTATTGATCATAAGTCAATATATTAGGAAATTAACCAATCTGAAGCTTATTATTTCCTCATTTTATCTATTCTGTTTTCAGCTCTAAAAAAATGCCTGAAAGTTGTGCTTCAACAATATTTTATTAATTTTGTATAACATATCAGATATATATTTTATAGGTAATAAATAGTAGATCCTGTAGACTCTAGGTTTGCCCTAAAGTTTTTAACAAGCACAGAATAATGGACATCCAGGACTATCTGCATACTGCTCCTTCTGTGTTCTTCTAGTTCTACCCTCAATGCAATGCAGAATTCCCATTTGCTACTAAAAATGTTCTCCTCAATCTGCAAGTAAATGTAAGCAAATCTTTTTAATCTGTATGTTTTGAAACTAAGAGCTTTTCATCAAGAGGGCAGAGCTGCTGACCAGTATGCTGTTGCTTTGTTAATGCCTAATGTCTTAAGGGACCTCAGGTTCTATGCCCTTGTGATTTCCTTGATATCTTGAGTCGTAAAAACCCAGATTTGAATTTTAATGTAGCATGTCTTATCACTAGGAAGGGGACTCCAATGGTCTTACTGAGCTTTAGTGTTTCACAAATCTGATGTTGCTGTTCCTCAAAAAATACTTGTTAAATCACTTGTGTTTGTATGTCAGACTTCATCCAGGTTTTTGATGAACTTACTTATTTACCAGTTCTTTGAAGATTAAGGTGCTTGCAGGGCTGTACAAGAGTGTTAGAATCTGTCTATAGAGTAATTGCAATTCCTCTTCTGGTTTGTTCATATATTTCAAAAGCTCTGCCAAATGTAATAAGGTCAGGTGTTTTAGATGGCATGTTTTCTCTCACAGAACAATTACTGTTGATGATTGTAAGGGCTCAGGTGCATTCTACTTCTGGTTTTGTTATTTCTGTAAGAGGAAAAAATTGTGTCCTAGTAGTAGTCCTTAGTATTATCTAAAAATAGTTGTTTTTAAGAATAAGTTCTGCATAAGTCGTATTCCATTGTCTCGGTAATAGAAGTGTAAGGAGCCTCAAGGTATGTTGACCCATGAAGAAAAAGAATCTCTGATAGCAAAACACATTCTGGTAGTTAAAAAGTGGCTAGTGGTTTTGTGTTTTAGCATTCGAACTTACCATTTAAACACTTTTTTGAAGGACGTGATTTTCAGGACTTTTTTTGAACTTAAGGCTTGCTAAAGTCTCACCTTAGGTACTCAACATCACTAGATGCTGTGAGAATGTAGGGCTCAATGCACCATGTAACAAAGAAACTAAAGTATTAGCCCATATGCAGTGTTAGCCCACAGCAAATGCAAAGTAGTTTTATTTACTTTAGCTCACAATGAAAGAGATATAAGGTGAATGATTTACAATTTTTTTTTTAATTATTATTATTAGCCTGTTTCTATGGATGATGCAGGGCTGGCTGACAAGAAATAACTTGTTGAGTTTTGGCTACTTTGTTTTATCTTTAAGCCAGTGGGCAATAACTGGCAACATAGAAAATGAGTTGGACATGCCTAGGCAAGAGGTAGAAGTTCACACATTTTAGAATCATTATTTTTTAAGAAATCACTAAGCATGAAATGGTATATGACTTACAAAGTGATAAAGCATGTTGCTGAAGATACAGAGAACTTTTTAAAAAGTTTGTTGCAATATATAATTATCAATATATGTATATGTCATGTTCTCCTTTAGCTGCATAAGTAATATTAATTTTGGAGTTGGTGCTGCAGTACATCCTCAAGTTGTTTACTCGTTTTGAATAAGCAAGAAAATAAGGAAACAACTTGGTATTACTTTCATTGTAGTTAATGCTGTGAAATTAAGCAGTAGAGTTTAAATACAAAACAGAACACTTAATACCTATGGAAACTTTTAAAAAGTTAACTTTTAGTTCTGAGTTACGATACAAACAGGGTAGGCCAGTGTTAGAAAGGAAAAATGGAGTCCATAAAGAGGGTTTCTGATTATAATAGCTTGTTTCTGTTTAATATCATTGAGCAGGATGAGGTTTTGCAGAGTTTCTCATGGAAATAGCATCCACAGTACTAAAATGATTACCTCATTCTTAGTACCAGTGCCAAGCACTTAGCCCCACAGTGAACACACGGGGTTGATTTTCAACATGAAACAAACCAGAAGTGTGGAATGACATTTTCAGGTGACAGTTATGGTTCTATTCCCTGTAATTAGCACCTCTTAACATGCAAACCTGCCTGTGCCTTTTCCAGGCTGTTGAAGCTCAAATACGAAGTTTTGGACAGACCCCTTCCCAACTGCTCATAGAACCACATCCTCCGAGAAGTTCTGCTATGCAGGTGGTAAGTACCATGTTAACTCTTTGCGACCTGCTATTTTGTCACTTCCTTTGCTATCTTAAAGTTACAGAACAAGTCGCTTTGCTTTGCTCTTTTTTTTTTTTGTGGTCATGGAATTATGTTATTTAAAACAGCAGATGAGTTACGATTTTGTGTGACTGAGAGTGTATGTAGTGCTTAACTATTTATTTATTGCTGAAAGGATTGTATTGATTTCTAGTACAGACCTTTTTTGTCAGTGTAATCTAAGAACACTTCATCAGTTGATTTTGTTAATACCATACCTGTACAGGTGAGAGCCAGTCATCATGGAGACAATATAGCTAATCTTTGGCAGATTCCCCAAAAAGCATGGATTTAGGAGGTGGAACTTCCTTGTCTTTTCCCTCAGGCATAGGTTTTCCCCTAAAACCAGGATTACTAGGAATTCATGAGCTGAAACTTACATAGCAAAGAATGTGACTAAATGTGTTTTGCAGTAAAGCTAGGGTAATAAAATCCAGGCAGTGAACATTAACATGCTTTCCCTTTTACCTCTGCTTGTGTCTAATATAATTTTATTATACAAACTATTATTTTATTACTGGTTACGTTTCATATCATGTTGTGTGCTGGTCTTGGGTCTAAAATATCATTTGTGTTGTCATAGATCCAGAACCAAGCATGTTAAGTGATACTCAAACAAGTGGAGCAAATGGTCTGCTAATTCACAAGCTTTTCAAAAGGTTACATTCACTTATTGTTAAGATCAACATTTTATACTGCAATATAAGAAAAGACATTCTTGTCTGTTCTGTAAGACGCATTTCCTACTCATTAAAGTAGGATCATGAAATTAAAAAATATATCTTGAAATGGAAAAGGTTTTAGAAAAATTACACAAAACCCTTAAATATTTCCAGCTTATGGGTCTTGTGAGGTAGATGTCTAAGAAATGTAAACTTTCTGGTCAATTGAACTACTAGCCTTTCTCAAATGTGACATGTGTTGTACCTGAGACTTGCTCAGCTGACTGTCCCCCATCCCCACCTCCCTTTCTGCAGCCTGTATGTGCTGCATGTGACAGCTGTGATTGTGCCCTGGGATCCCATGCACTGGATGGACAGAGCCGATTGTGCTGATTTGTGATCTGTTGGCCCATTGCACCTCCCACATAGTGTCTCAGGGCTGCAGACCACTACAGTGACTTGTGTGGGCTGTCCATGGGGCTCTCCCTTTCAGAAGAGCCTTGTTAACAGGGATGTTGGGGAGCCCAAGTACCCTCATCGTACATGCCATATGTGTATCCATCTGTCATGGTGCCATGCACTAGGGACTTGCTCTAATTTAGAGGCATTTGTTTCAGGAAGAGGAGGAACTTGAGAAGTTGATTGTTGATATGTTTGTAAGACCCATTGTTATATAAATAAATTTGATGCCAGGAAGCAGTTTGTGTGATTTTATAGTAATATTTTTCATTATGCTGAATTAATAAAGATTTACTATGTAATGGAAGAAGGTGAATTCTAACTGTTTCTGCCTCCTGTGTTTTTGAGGGCTGAGGTACACACAGGAAAAAAAAAAAAACTTAGTTCTCCATTTGCTTTGACCAGTTTTGTGGTTATTAATGCATGTTTTTATAATAGTACTATATTAAGTGATTTTAAAAGTACTATTCCTGGAGCTGAAATGCAGTAAGGATTTTTTTCCTGCCACAATTTTGAATTATTTTTTGTTATATTATTTACTGAATTTTCTGATTTTGCATGTGTGTGTATATGCACAAATACAGCCAAATTCAAAACTACCACTTGCTGTGTTAAGTGCATAAGCCATAATATACACCAGGTGTAGCAATTAGCTGGCACACGAAGGCTGCCTATTTGTCTGCTTTTGCTGCTGTTGCTGTATCCCCTTGTGTTTTCAACCATCAGATAGCTGGATTTAATTGAGGCCACATCAGATGAGGCATTACTGACACCTTTAATTGAATGAGCATCCAGGGAGGATTAACTCATAATATTGATTGGCTTTTAGCCACTTGCTCAGAAGGGTGTCTGGATAGCTTATTAGTTGCTTTTATTTACACCTTTATGCAAAGACTGTAAATAGGAATTCATAGAGCAATATGTTTTTCTAAGTACTCTTAATAACTTTTTAAAAAGGAGTGATAAAAATGCAAATGTATTTAATTTTTTTATTAGTTCTGTATAAATATATGTTAAATGTATGCACTTACGTACACATATATGTAATGAAATATTGCAGGTGAAAAATAGCTAAGAACACTTCATTAGTGTTCTAATTCAGTTATTAGAAAATTACAAATACTAGAGCAATATGGCCACTGGTGACTAGGTTGTATTTCTGCATTTCAATGGAGTTCTGAATTTTAGGTATGCCACACTATCACAAACACCTTAAGTTTTGCTTTTCTTCCTTATGTTTGATACCCAGAGATTTTGTTTCAAAATTTGAAGTATTGTTAGTAAAGCTTAGTTTAAAAAGTTATTAAACTTTTCAACTTACTGAATTAGAAAGCAAAAACTTAAAAATATTATGTTGTACATGAGAGTCTGGATTCGTTCCCTCCCTTTAGTATTTCTAGAAACAATGCAGGATAGTGTCTGTAGTCACGTCCACTTTATCTTCTTTACAACTGCATTTAATTATGTTTGTCCTTTGAAACACGTTTGCAGTAAAGTCTTCTACTTTGCATTCATAAATCTTATTTTGTACACCAGAAATATATACAGAACATATATCTAGTGTATGTGTGTATCTGTTTATTTTAATGTGCTTTCATGTTCTCATCTGGCTTGTAAAGAATTGCAGTCTGCCAATTTAATGCAACTTGAGACAATCTCTGGGAGCAGCAGTTTCTTTCGCTCACTTTTTTTTGTGTGTTTTCCCTCCTACTTTGGCATTGCTTTCCTTGACATACTATCTCTATAGATATGAAGGAGAATTCTTTTGGCAGAGATAGGTCATTGGAAACTTTTGGTTTAATCTGCTGTGATCTGTAGCAAAGTTTACATATAGACACTCTGTGCTCAACAAAACTCTCAGATTAATAGTGTACATGAAAGCTTTTCTGCCTAAAATGGTTGTTCCCACAAGCCCATCCACTCATTGCCTTTGCTTTTCACTGCAGCTGCTGTTGGATCCTGTGTATTTAATCCAGTCTTCCTTCTCTTGTCCTGTCTTCTCTTTCCCATGTTTTCTTTTCCCATGTATTTGGGTTCTTGTCGTGTGCACTCAACAGTATCTCCTCCTGCAGAGTCCATTGATGTTCACAGAGCAAGCTCAACAGGATGTTATCATGGTTCTAAAGTTCCCATCCAACTCCCCTGTTGCTCATGTAGCAGCCAACACCCAGCCTGGTCTGGCCACTCCTGCTGTGATCACAGTTACTGCAAATAGACTATTTGCTGTAAACAAGTGGCATAATCTTCCTGGTAAGTGAATTAAAGTAGCCTAAGAAACCACTGCCATCAAGCAGTACTTCTCTTGTCAGTTTCCCTATTTGCTGCAGAACTGTTTTAAATTTAACATGTCAAGATCAAGTGCAGTGCATTGACACAGAATGCTATTCACATGTGGGCTTAGTTTTTTCTTAAAAAGTTAATCTGAACTATTGTGTAGTAAAATATGTAGCACACAAAAGATTTGTAACAATATATTGCTTTCCAGGCCATCAGGCACTAAGCAAGAAGAGAAAAACTGTATATAACTCTGTGATCATGATAAAGTCACACTCTTCCTCTTTAATTTGTTTTTCACTCAGATGGAAGACTGAACCATGTCACATCAAAGACAAGTTTTAAAGCATGTAGAACTTGTCTGAAATCTTTTCTGCTATCTTTTTCTAGTTGATTATGAGCACCATATTCTGATGGTAAAGCCACATTCTAATGAGGCTTAGAAGATTAAAGATACAGGGAAGTCTATATCTTCTTTAACTTAAACATCCCAAAGTTATTAGGTGCTTATGTGTTTGTCAGTATGAAAGGAAAACAACATATCCATTTGCATAGCAACCAATCAGATCAACTGTCCTTTAAAAATGTGTTGGACTTGAGAACATTGTAATTTTTTTTTTCAGTTCTAATGTTGTCTAATCTTGAAGATACTCATCCTTCTTTCCTCCTTTCCCTATGACAGTCTGAGGCCCAAGCCATGAAAGGTAGTTTATTTCAGTGCTACGCAGCAAATCTGGTCAAAGGCTTTTCAAGAAAGGGAAAAACGGCCTTTTAGTGAAATAACTTAATTAGTAGGCATTTGCACCAGAGTAATACCCACATCACTGAAATACCTACAAAGAAATCCGGGTCTGTGGTCCTTGACTACATTTTGAGAAAAGCCAGATGATACCCACTCTTTTCCCTAATTCTCACAAATTACTTCTCAACTTTGTATGAATAGAAACGTACATGCATCAGTTTACTCACCCAAGAAATGCTTGAAAAGAAAGGAGGAATGAAGACTTGTCTAGAGAATAAGTTGTGAGCAAGAACTATGTACAGGGCTATTGACATCTGTTTGAAAGGAGGATGGCAATATCCTCTCATACCTTGGAAGTGTGATGTTGGGTATATAATATTCAAGACTTTTAAAAAATAGTCTTTGTGGTCATACAACAGTCATGGGAAAAGAAGAGGTTCTAAAGTGGTGGAAGTTAATTTTGATTTGCTTGTAAGTCTGCTAGTGATGATCTTTGTGCAAGAAACCAATTGTTGAGTGTAGTAATTAACTG
This sequence comes from Forpus xanthops, assembly GCA_032466535.1. NCBI lineage: Eukaryota > Metazoa > Chordata > Aves > Psittaciformes > Psittacidae > Forpus > Forpus xanthops. Next base: position 72,191 of record JASSUY010028362.1, on the reverse strand, counting down.
TTTTGAGTTGAAAAACCTTAAGATTTTAATTTTTTTCCTGACATACTGAGAACAGTGAGCTTTAAGTAATTTTTTTTCAGATAGAGGCATTTTACACTTGTCTTAAAAAAAAAAAAAAGCTCAAGAAAACTTATAATTCAAAACAAACAAAAGTCAAACAAACAGAAATAAAACCTCATAAAAACCCACCTCATGCCCCCTCTTTGAGAGCATGCTGATCAGCTGCAGGCTGTTAATAGAGTGCTGTGCTTAGGATACCTGGGTATGGACTTTTCTGGCTAGTCTTCAGTATTTTTGCCTTCAAATTTTATACCAAAGTGACTTCTGCAAGAATTAGAGGGCAGATATCATCACTACTCCATATCTCCTGTGGACTTAGCATTATCTTTACTAATGAGGCATCATGATAAAAAAGTTAAGTTGCCAAGTTGTCACTGATACGTAATTAAATATCTCATTCCTGCTTTTGAGTATGAGTTTGGTGGCTTTGCTAACATGTAATGGCACTGGTACAGAACAGGATACCTCCATTTGTCATGGGGTTTTTTTTGATAGTGTTTCATTGCAGCATACCTTTGACTTCCCAGTTATTTATGGAACCCTTCTATTGATACTGATTTTTATATTAAGCTACAGATGGTAAGATAGAAAAATCACAGGTTAAGTGTTCATATATTATTTTTGTGCCACTTCCAAGAATATCTTGTGGTCTGTTGGGGTAGGAGAATATGTTTGCTTGCATGTTTGTTTTCAGTGAGGCTATGGGGGAAAAAAAAGGGCCTTTTATTTAAACTGATGGAAAAATTCAGAGCATTTCACTGGTATGCTAGGTGCCCAGATGAAACGTAGGGCGGCAGAATTATATATTAACTTCTATGCAAAATTGCAAATAAATGTGTTTTGGTGATGGATGAATCTTGAAATACTGGGTGACTATGAGATTTCCCCTTCTGCATCATAAACTGACTTTAAAAAAAAAATGTCCTTTGTGCTTCACTTGTTCAAAGCAGAGCTTTAAAAAGTAAAGAGGATATAGTATTTGCTACAGTCAGCAGATGGTTGTCACATTTTGCTGTCAGTGCTCTTTACCACTTAATTTTGTTTTGTTGCAACAGGAGAGGTTCCCAGTAAAGCATCTGCTAGAGCTATGGCTGAAGACCAAAGCTGCTGCTGATGGCATACATTCAGAATAGTGCTAATCTAAAATAAATGTTTAATAAGCAGCCCACAAAAGCACCTGTAATTTTGCTGTAATTTTTTTAATTCATTTGATACAGAAGAATCTCTAATAGTTAAAAAAGGGCATAGCTCTGATTTATAAAATGTATGTGACTTCACGTATTAAATAAATGCAAAGTTTTAAAATCTTCTTTCCTAAATTTCAGCTCATCAAGGTGCTGTACAAGACCAGCCTTACCAGCTGCCAGTGGAAATCGATCCTCTCATAGGTCTGTCACTTCCTTCTCTCTTTGCGATTCATTAAGCTCTGTATGGTGGCCCTGAAGTGTAGATTACGGTTGTTTTTCACTTGCTGGTTGCTGGGAATGGAATTTTCCTGATAAACCATTTGCATGCAAATTGGAATGCAATGAGCTGTGGCTATGCTGGTATTTCATCAACTCCCCCTCGTTGGTTTGCCTAATTTGAACAGGCCTAGGACGCGTGTCAGTGAAAATTAATATGGATGCTGTAATAATGTGTGATTGAGAATGTGCATGAAGTACTGTCAGGATAATATTGGATCTTTTCATCACCCAGACTTGTTGATGAGCAGGAGCGAGGCACGTTATGATGAATTGGTGCACTGGTAATGTGATGGAGCTCCTTTGCTGAGGAAATTTTCATAATAACGGTGGGGTTCTTAACTGCACTGTGTTGTGAAAAATAAAACCATGGTGCCAGGGTTTCATCATTAAAGGAGATCAATCCTTTCTTCATAGACCTGCTGTTCAGGCTGAGGGGATTAATGTGTAATTGCAAAGCAGTTTCAAAGTTGAAATATATTGCCCACTCTGTTTTAGTATTGAAATATTAGTATTCATTTTTCAGGGGTATTGCATCTTTTGATCAGCATCACTAGTTAAATTTGTGTATGGTTTTCTTTTATTAAAAAGGGGCGGAGGAATGTCTTTTATTTAATGACCCAGTGTAATACATTCAGTTCATGATTTTTTTATTATAGAGGTTTATTAGTTTATATAGAGCTGATTTTTCCATTAGTTTGGTAGTTTGGTCAGTTCTTTCTTTACAGATCCAACTTTGGGGAGTGCATACTTCAATGATAATTCAGGAGCCTGCAGCATGGCAAATGGCAAACTCGAAACGACCTAACCCCAAAATACATTCTAGCTGTAGGACAGTTCACAGAAGCAAAGAAGACAGGATTCCTCCTGCCCCAAGTTTTACTAGACTTCAAACTTAGCTCTGTTTTTAAAACTGTCCATTTCAGGATTGTTTTTTAAGTGAAAAAGAGGTGAAGTGGCCAATTATAGAAGCATGAAAAAAATCAGAGGAAAACCGAACTTGTCTGAATAGGTTAGATTGACAGGTGTGTCAGCTAGTGAGAATTAATTTCAAAACCAATATGCATATCACAGCAGGAACCGCATTGTATTGGTCTGTAGATACAGATTGTTGCTGTATAGCCATTTTGCTGGGTAAGCTCTATGATACTTAAATCAGGAACAGTGTGGGCATATTAAACTATTTTATAGAGCTGATAAAATGTTTTTCCAAAGTTTCTAAAATCAATTCCCATCTGAATAATGCAATATTTGTGATTTATGGTGAGGAGGACATGTGCTGTAATTCTACTTCCTTCCTGAAATAGATTTTATCCAAAAAAATGTTTGGAGAAGGAAATGTATACCCTACTTTAAAACTTGCTATCAGGTAGACCTTAGAAATATAAACACCTCAGGAAAAAAAACAACAATAAAACAACCAAAAAACAAACCACAACCAAAATTGCATTGGGCCTATCTGATGAGTTTTCTACGTATTGCAAAGAATTTTAAAACTATAATTCCATTTTTAGGCTTGCCTTTAATTTAGAAAATACATGGACTTTTGTTTGGTATAAACACCTTTAATGTTCAGAGTTCTGAAAACTTGTTTAATAGATCATATAATAGATCTTGAATCAGCCTTGTGTTTACACTTGACATAGTTTAAAAGGTTTAAGGCTTTCTTTGTCACTATTAAATAGCATCATTGGATATAAGCAAGTAATTATGTAGATAATATTAAAGGTTTTTAATTGTGGCTAGACACATTTACCTAAAAATGGCACCTAAGAGGACCACAAAATTGCACTTCTATGGTTGTAGCAGGAATCTTGTTGCTGTCCTGCTCATACAGAGAGATTCCTGCTCTCCTCGTTTTCCAGTTGCACAGGAAGAAGTAAGCCAGCAGTGTCTGATATGGCATTGATTCTAGACCTGGTTTTGAGGTGAAGTTTTTTGAAGATCTTATCCATACTGAGTGTATCAATCTGCATGGTTTTGGGATGTTATTTGCCATTATTTCATCTTACAGGACACTTCACTGTACATTTATAGTCCATTGTTGTTAGTCTTTAAGTGGTCCCAGTAGAAACCAAGGCCTTTTTATGTATTACTTGCAGAGGAAGTGTCAATACCTTGCTAAATTATTTGCTACCCATATGGACAAGAGAGTATCAACATTTTAAATGTAGCAAAAGCATAAATAAATAAAGGATTTCATATATAGCATATGGAATAAGCCCAAGAGTTAGGGGATAGCTAGCCTGTGACAGTGGAAACGAGGTAAAGAACAAAGAGTAAAGAGGAGCTCAAGACCAGGACACATAGGTTCAGGCGACCACCAGGAATGGAAATAATGGTGTTTGAGCAGTTGGAAGACAAACCCAGGCCTAGGAGAATTTACTTGCCTGTTATGGGAGTCAGGTTCCCTCAGCGCATTAAAACTTCTTCCTACAGTGTGGGATTTTCATGATATATATCTATGGGGGACCATATATCTGAATGCATACACATCAGTTAATAAGGACAAAGTATAATATGAAAAATGTGTTCAGTAACTCATTCCAATCCATTCTGTGGGTTCACAAAGCAAGGTTACCTGGGAAAATAAAACAGCAGGTGGTCAAAGTAGGGTGAATGTTTTCTCTCAGTCCTAAAGGAGATTGTGGAGTTAAGATGGTTAAATTTTGTGGAATGCTTAAAAAGGTAGTAAATGGTAGTGATGTTTACTGCAGGTATTCTTTTTTAAATTACAGTGCTTGCAGTGAAATACGACTTGTGCACATTTTTGAAATCATAATTCCAATGTTGTCTGCATTTGAGCCACTATGTAGTATATATATTTATGTACTGTCTTCTAATTATATTCACCTGTTTCTTAATTTCCTATACTAGAAGGGAGGAAAGAAGCTTATTACATTTTTATTTATCATTCCTTTTTTCAATCTTTCATATATATTTGACTTAAAGAAGGGAATTATTCTATTTTAGAGTATATACCAGAAAGAATTAGCATTGTTCCACGAAGTATAAGGAGTACTTTATAGTAAAAGTGAAAAAATAGCCCTGCCACAAAAACCAACAGCAATGAGAAATAGTTTTGGTGTGAATAGTAGTTTCCAAAATGTGCTTTTGTTCTGTGAATATGGATGCTAAAATTTCTTGATTTGTGTGTATTTCTGTTCAGCCAGCAATACAGGTATGCACAGAAGGCAAATCACTGACCTTTTAGATCAAAGCATTCAGGTTCATTCCCAGTGTTTTGTCATCACCTCTGATAATCGTTACATCTTGGTCTGTGGCTTCTGGGACAAGAGTTTCCGAGTTTATTCTACCGACTCAGGTAACGTATTTTTTTAAAATATGGGAATAGCCTAAAAGATTTTTCTGTTCATTGTCAACCTACTGTTTCAAATAAAGAAAGAATGGGGGGGGGGGGGGAGAAAGTGGGGTATGCATTTATTGCACTCTTAATAATATTTTTCAAATCTTTTGTTACCTACTTGAGGATGATTTCTTGTTAGAGAATGGGCATATGCCTGCTCTGAGTGAAGGCAACTGTGTGCAGCTGGCCGTGCCTACTGGTACTGTATATTGTATGCTGTCATTTTTGTGGAATGATGGCAAATGTAAGACACGATGCTCTTGTTTAGACAAGACATCATACTCCAGATCTGTATGACAGGCATGCCTCTTCTTACACTGTAGTTTCCACAAGTAAATGAGGTTTTGGGATACTTTACATGCCCAGGGAATTATTTTTTTCTTAGAGTATTTACTTGAATTTAACTGGCTGGTTTTCAACGCCTGAGAATTTTTTGGGGGGAAATACAGGCAAGTACCACAGAAGAAGAATAGAATAAGAACAGAAGTGAACTCTTGAAATCTGGTGAAAGACTACTTATGAAAGCCTTTGAAAGCTATACTATAATAGAAAAATTGATTTGGAGCCACTAAATTCTTTCATATAACATAAACCGATCGATATAATGGGCAACAGTTAAATTAGTCTGTCAGCTGGCACGTATCCAAACTATTGAAGTCATGCATGTGTCATGCTAAATAGAAAAGAATTTTTCAATGTAAGTGCTATAGGAATTTAAAAGCCATGGAGCCCCAGAAAAAATAGGTATGATTTTTTTCCCTTTCATTATCTTATAATGGGAATAGCAACCTCACTGCAAGGTACTTCTTTGGGATTAATGATCCAGTGTGGTTAATGTGTGTGTGTGCCATCAAGCTTTCCAGTAGGTTATTAATCCCTAGGGAATATCCTACATGTTTGTCATCATTTCTTAAATATATTAGTTAATAGTTTTTTCACACTTGACAAACCAAAATGCTTAACAAAATAGGATGGTTTTAATGAAAATCTGTTAAAATGAGATCTCATGGCATATTTTAGCATATCTGTCATTTTTTGCAATTTTAAAGTCTTAAGTATAAATAAGAAGTTCCAGTTACTTCATATTGAATGCCTACAGTTCATTATACAGACATCTTATTAGACCCTTAGTTTCATTTTCTCTTTGAAGAAAATAAATTTATGTAAAACTGTGAATTTAAAGTAGATCATCAGAAAAGTTAGCGGTAATAAATTTTCAGGGTCTAGATTTATATGAACAGAGAGATAATTCTTTTATGTCAAAGAATATATTTTACTTTACTTCTATAGGTGTCTATAGAAGGAGCTTATATGATTTTGGTAACTTTGTCTTGTATCAACTGAACTACAAATATCTCAGTATGTCCTCTGTGTGTAAGTCAAAAACCCCGGGCATCTCATTACTAGCATAGCTAATTATGATATAAACCAAAATACAGTTGTCAAAATAGTTGCAGGAGATTTGTGTCTTTTGTGTGTCTCCTGTTTGTCAATATAGAAACTCTAGGTCTAGCATACATCAAGTGAATTCAGATGTACTTTGCTTTGAATTAAAATGAGAATATAGTACTGAAATACTTTGAAATAAACAGAACATCAAGGCAAAAAGATGATGTGATCAGTAATGCCTAATGGTAAGTGATCATAAACATTGAATTAAATTACATTTTAGCATTCATAGGAAAAGGGAACTTTTTTCCTATTAGATTTTGGGTTTGTTTGTTTTGTTTTTTTTAACAGGAAATACTTTTAACATAAATCAGGGGTTCTCAGCACAGCTGATATAGCAGAAGCACAATAAAACCTTCCTCCAGCAGTGGGAATGATTTCTAGACAGCATTTTAGATTGAGTAGCACAGAGGCTTGAGTCTTATTTTTCTTTTAATTATTCGTAGCACAGCTGTCAAATAAAACAATAACAAGAAAATGTGTTCTGTCAAAATGGACTATCTGAGTCTGATACTTCTGTGTAGACAGGACAACTCATATTAAAGAATACAACAAAGCTGAGGAACTTTTATGAGATTAATGATTTTTTTAAATCGTTTTACTAATAGGAAAGAGGAAATGCTTATTTTTTGTTTTTATGGAAGTGATTGAACCTTAGGTGCACAGTAACTAAGTAAAACTAACATGGCAGTGCAACTACCCAAACAACTGTCAAACAAATAGCCTTGAAAAATATTTGTCTTCTAGAACAGAACCTATAAACATAGAATATAATTGAGAGGCCTCTATAACTCTGCAAGATTTATAACATAAACTCGTGTTCTAAAAGTATAAATCACCTCAGGTATTTGAGTACCTATGGCTGTACAACTCAAAAATATATCACATAATTAAATTCTTCTAAAATCTGAACCATGTAATTGACAACTTGAATTTTCAGGAGAAAACATAGACTCGGTAAGATGTTTTTGTAGATTGCTAAAATGAGCTGTGTGTATTCCACTGATTCTAGCTGTGAAGTTCAGTAACTTTTTCTGAATCTATTGACTGGTCAGCATCTGAGACAGTTAGGTGACTGTGGCACAAATTAAATCCATGGTGTGCAGAGGTGACCACTATAGAATGCTATTACAGACTCAACAAGATGAGTGAAAGACTGCACCCTGAGTTACTGTCTGTTCTGATGCAAGGTGGAGCTGCACAATAAGTGTATCTTCCAGGATTTAGCCTCTTCCACTCAGAAAACGCTTGCGTGATAGTACTTCATTTCACAGTTCCTCTTGGAGGATTCAACTTGCCTAATGAATTTTGTTGTGTTTTAAATCTGATGTACAGGTTTCTTTTAAATTGCATCATTTGATCCTATTTTTTTTCATATATTAAAGTAATTCATTCTCCTGTTTTTGTAGATACTCATACCTTTCTCCTGTTTGTTTTTTTTTTGTTTTGTTTGTTGGGGTTTTTTCCTTTCTTTTCTGGTTTTCAGCACTTTAATGAAGTCACCGTTTTGATCTTCTGTTACAAATCAGTTTGTTAATATTATTTTGTTCCTTCTTCAGAACCATTCCCTTAAGTCCTTTGCTACTATTAGTGTTATTTAGTGGCTGGATACGAACACAATGCATTTGTATTGCGGGCTATAAAATGTGTCATACTAGATGTATTAAATGAGTGGCTAATTTTTTTTAATTCATGCACTAAAATATTTTAAGATGTGCTTGATTTGAGTCCCGACTCAGATTTGTGTAACTACTTGTCATGATACTAGTTATTTTTTAAAAAAAAACTTTTCAGAAGATTTTATTTCAGGTACAGAAGTTTGCATTTCCTGTTTCTTTTTCAGCCTGTGTTTTTAATCCTTCCAAAGCCGTCACTCTTTTCCCCTTCTGTTCTTCCTCATTCTTTATTCAGCCTGAAGTGAAAATGGTTGCATGGTCATTTGGGCTGAAGAATCTAAGGTCATGCATTAATGGCATCACATATCACACTTACATGTGTCATTGGAGGCAGAACTTGGCCTGTCCACTGTTACCTGAATGGGCCAAGTAGGCACGCACACATAATGTGTATATATGTGTCTTTTGTCTTGTCTCTACAAAATCTGCAGTTACTAAGCTTCAGCAAATCCAGTGAGATGAATTTTAGTACTTACATTCTCATTTCATAAGGTCACGTATGCTGCTGGCAGGACACATGATGTGTTTTACTGTGTAGGAGCCAGGCTCAGACTGGGTGGTCTGGCAGAGATCTACTGTGGGTGACCTTACATGTGTTTCCTTACCCACATGCAAATTCACTATGAGTTAGTGGATCCAAATTTACATTTTCCTAAAATATTGTCCTATTTAGTTAAAAGGTAATAGTCATGCTCATGTTTTTACAGACTCTTGAATAGGCTCATTTTTAACTGCCTAGGCTTTCCTTTCTTTTTTTGCATTTACGTCTCTTACCAGATGTACAAGAGTTTGTCCTGTATGCAATAGGTAAGAGACTTTTTTGCAGGTCTGCCTGCTGAGGTTTTCTGAACATTACAGAAATTCTTAATAGGGAAAGATACTGGTAGAAATTATTGGCAAGTGTCTAAATGATGACAGAAAAACCTGGGTACAAGAGTAGTGTTTCATGTAAATCTCATTTCCTCTGTTTAAGGAGATGCTCAAAAGCTTCATATGCTATATTTTCTAGGACTCTCACACTGCCAGTTTCTTCTGAGTCCTAGGTGTTCTGTAACTTCTGACTCCATTTCCCAAATCATCACCAAATTTGCTTTTTTACTATTAAGTACTTTCATGAGGAAATGTATCTTAAACTTGCCTTAAAAGAGAATCCCATCTTTTTTCCTGTCCTTAAAGTGAAGGTAAACATGTGCAATTAAAAAAACCTTCTAGCATGATTTGCCTTTGAATAAAGTATAATATTTTGTACAGATTGTATGAACTACTGCACTTTTAAATAATTTTCCACCAAATCAAGAAAAAAAAAATAGTACTCTTAATTATAGTTCTTTCTGGATTTTTTTTTTTTTTAATAAAATGTTTCTGAATATAGTACATGTAATTTGCCTTAGAATGAAAGCATAGTGTTAAAGCAATGAATTTTATGTGTTTCAGGTAAACTGATGCAAGTAATATTTGGACACTGGGATGTTGTAACCTGTCTTGCTCGTTCTGAGTCCTATATTGGAGGAAATTGTTACATTCTCTCAGGGTCGCGTGATGCAACATTGCTGCTATGGTACTGGAATGGCAAAACCAATATCCTTGGTGATAACCCAAGAGGTATGCAAAACCAGAAATAACTGTTTCATAAGGATGCTGTCTAAAAGTAGCTTCAAAGAGCGAGCATCTTGCATGACAAAATTTTAGGTAACATTAATGTCAAAGTACATTTTTTAGTTGTAGTTGCGATTAGTTCTGATTTAAATAATTGAACTTTACAAATATATTTCTTTTTCTTGTCCCTATTCAGTTCGGAATGAATGGCTCTGGGAGTGAGAGAAGGGAACTCTATTTTTATATGTCCTGTTCAACCTGACTTGTTCTCTCAGCATGATGATTTCATTAATTGTTTAAAACAAAAAATACTACATTGCTCCAGTGCAGAGTGTATTTTATGCAACTCTAGTCTTAAGCATATAGGTTCTCACAGCTGTGCTGTTGCACAGACAGTGAATTTTAACTTAGACTGCGGTCATTGTAGTGAGATGTGTAATGGCTAGAGCAGGACACTTACGTGAAAGAAGGACAAACACATGGGATGGATTAAAGAAGCAAGCTCAAAACTTTCTTAGTGCCTACGTGCCTAATCCATGCTCTGACATATTAGGCATTTTAATTGGTTCCAGTGCAAGCAACAGGATTCATACCATATAACCAAACTAATGTCAGAATAACCCTGCTTTAGCCTAATTCACTTTTAACCCCTCCGCACCCAAACTCACCTTGCACTTGCCAAAGAATTTAATCTCTTCTGTCTTGCACCATTTCCCAGGAAATCCCAAATCCTTTTACTCATGAAGATACTTTTTTTTAACTCAAAATTTTCTATAGGAAACAATGAAATGCTATGATTGTTCAGCCCTGCTGTGCCTGCATTGTATAACAGGAAAAGTAGAAAGTGATCTTGTTGTGCCAGTTTCACTTCACACAAAAAATTAATTTATGATTCCCAAAGCAAAGAAAAAGGCAGACATGCAACTTGAGAAAAAGCCTGAGTGAGCCACTTCACAGGAACGAGGAGCTTTCAAGGCAGCTCATGAGAGCTTACATGTGTGAATAGAGGGGTGCATCATAGCTAGAGATCCTGTTCAGCCACAGGGAAAATGCCCTGAAGAGAAGGGGTGAGAAGCAGTATATTCTGTCTTAAGAGTGTTTGTTTTCTCCCATACACTCTTTGACCTTGTTTAAATATTAGTAAAAACATACCTGCTGCCTGCAAAGGAAAAACAGAGATCTGGAAAACAAAAAGTATTGTTTATCTCGCATATATTGCAGTTACAACTGGCATACAATTTCATACAATGTAAACAATATCAGTTTGTTAATGTTTGTGTTCCATAGTCTGTTACTCGAGTTACTTGAATTTGAAAAAAAAGAGGTGGTTTGGCTGAAATTGCATCCCGTGAACCAGTTTGAAGACGCAAAACTAATTAATATGAGAATGAATATTTGAGTTTAACTTGCAAATTTTTTGATGTTGACTCTGACAACTGTTTAAAAACTGAAGAAGAAACTGAAATGCAGTTTACACAGTTGTAGAATCTTCAGGTGGAGCAAACTATTCGGAATCTTCAGGTAGAAGATGTGAGCAAACGATTCCCATCTTCCTTCCAATCCCAATTCCTTCCAATTCCCATCATCCTTCCTTCTGAGTTCAAGAGATGGGAGCTTTTTGAGGATGTAGCTAGCAGAATTTTATGAGCATCTTTAAATGAATATGGCTTTAGTTGAAGACGAAATCTCTGTGAAAACTGTATACATATTTTACAGTCAGTTTAAAGAAATGCAAACTCTGCACCATTTTTTGCAGACTTGTGAACTTGAAAACTTCTGAAAGTCCGTGAAAGGAACTTAAGAGCTTGACAGTCAAGCGAACTTGTAAATCCTAAAGGGCGAAACTGCCCTTTTGAGGAGCAAACCCTCTTGTTTGCAGCAATTCACATCTGTAGATGTCTCCTTACAGTGTTTTCAAAACCTGCAAGTGTAGTTCATCTTTGTGAGTTCTTAGGCCTGTCCTGGGAGGTTCTTGTTAAGTATTTGCCAGTCTTGCCTGCTTTGTGAACAAGACCTTGAGGCTAGAGGCTCCTTTATGACCTTAACAGATCACATACTGAGATTTTATACCCATTATCTAACTTGAATAGGTAGATTTTGTTGCAGGTAGATTTTGTTGACTGTCTTCTCTAATGTAAATTTCTAACTTATTAAAATTCTGTCATTTTAAAATTATACCAGGCTATTTTACTACTGTTTGAAGTTGAACAGTAGCTACATGGTAAGTCTCTTTGTTTGCAGTTCTATGAAAATTGCAGTTTTAGGGACCTATATTGTCTCCTATGTTTACTAGCTGCCATTATGTAAGCATGCCTGGAAGCCATTGATATGAATTGGAATCTCATGGCACTATACATAAACCTAGACATGTGTATAGTAAAGACAGCTTCTGCTTCAAAGAGATGGTAATCTGGGGGGGTTAATTTTTCCCAGAAAGAGCTGTCTATAGGCATCTCTGTTCAGTCAAATTTTTTTTTGAAAGGCGAATAGAAAGAGCTGTTTCTGCTTAGTTTTGATTTTGTCGGAAATGGAAAGCGCCAGCAAACTTGTTGGTTTTGAGCCCTGTGCAACTATAACTTCCATCCGTCTGTGGGGTGCTAGGTATTTAACTTGTCTGATGTCTTTTTGTATTAAAAACTTTTGTTTTTCTACCTCAAAATATAGTTTATTCTTGCTTTTGATTAGCACTGTTTGTTGGAATTTTAGATACTCTCAAACTTGATACTTCTTTCCCATTTTTTCTCTATTTATTTATCTCTAACTTCCATCTTAAAATGACTTCACAGCAACATGCACCCAGTGGCACTGTACCAAATCATGATGCCACAGTAGTTTCAACAAAAATAACCTAAACCAGGAACATTTCTTTCCTCCTTCCGTAGTACCTGTTGCCTCTGATATGCACCACTCAGCAGACTAGTATGATCAAGCTACCCTAAATATTATCCCATTGGACATCCATTACTCCCCCAGTTACGTTTTATTTAGGTTGCTTTTTCTGGTTTTGTTACTTTAGGAAGCAGTTGAGCTCGTGATCTCTGGCAGCATGTATTTATGTTTTAGAAAGGTACTTAAGTCGACAAGCCAGGGTGCCTTTGGCATATGTGATAAATAAGTGTTTTGTTTGATATTCTTTATTGATAAAATTGTTTTTGAGGACAGTTTTCTGACTAACTGGCCTGTATAGAAAAATTCTTTATGTTTTTTTTTTGTTTAACAGAAGAAATATATTACTGAAATATTCACTGTTTAAATAGTTTAATTTCCAACTTTTAAGATGATTTCTTAAAGAAATTACACCTATGCAATCTCACTGTCTAGTTTCTCCCCAGTAACTCTTGAATGCATTGATCAATGTAAACCGAATTTGATTAATTTAAATCTCAAAGATACAAAATTCCTACATGAGACACATGTGCTGGAAACTATTTTTATTCTTCACAAAACAGCCTGATTACATTTAGGTTAAGTCCTTCTTTCCTTCTCAAATTAAAACCTGAAATTCAAAAAATTATTTCACCATGCTCTTTGATCAAATGTAGGGTTTTTTTCTTTCTAAATTAATTGGTTTTGAAAATGTAGAAGCATGGCAGTACTTCGCTTTGGTGCACAGGCCTTTTCTGGTGCAGAAATGTTTCTGTGGACAGTCTCTGACCAAGCCTAGGAATAATTCAGAACAGAGCAGAGAATCTGAAGTAGTTGTATCCTTTAGAATAGCCCTAAGCCATTTTGTGTTCACATTAATTAGCATAATTTACCGTGGAGATATAAAGTCACTTTGCATAATGTAAGGGGCATTTATTTTTCTCTCCTTGTCACATGGCTTGCTTTGGTAAGGTGGGGGATGTAGAGAGGAGAGGTACCACTTGGTACCTCTTGAATCCCATGTGTGATCTCTATCACAAATTTGGCTTTTACATTTTTAAGATGCTTGGATCTAATGGCAAGGTACCACTTGGGGACGTGATATTATGCTTCAAGACTTGTGTTTCTGAATAAGGTGGTAGAATGCTTAGAGGTTACTGAGAGGGGGTGGTATGCTTGTGGAAAGATGCCATGTTTTTCACTTGCCTGGCCTAATGGGGTGGAGGTGAAGAGGAGTTGAGAAGTGGGGGCTGAGAGGAGGAACTGTGTGATGGCTTGAGAAAAGAGATGAGAGAACTCATTAGCATACAAATGGTGTGCATCACTTTCAGGTCCCACTCTGGCTTTGAAGCTAATGTGGCAACTCTTAGTGTTTGGACATTTCCTAGGTTGAGGGATTGCATTTTACTTTGTAATCAGGGAACCACAGGAAACAAGGGGCAGGAGCTTTGGTCACCTGATCTATTCCCTTTTCCCAAGGAAAGCTTAACTACACCAAAAGCATTCTTGACTGGTGTTTGTCCAACCTTCTGTTAAAAACTTCGGCAAATACATTTTGGGGCCTTAGAAGGCCTGTCATTAGCATCCTTTTCCCAGTGTTCAGCCTAATATCCAGTTCTTTTTTTGCAGGAGCTGCATTCTGTCATTTCTTATATGTTTACTCTTTGTGTAGAGAACAATTTCCAGTTATTTGGATTATCATGACCTACACTTTTTTGCTTCCATATTTAATAACCCTGTTCTTTGTGTCTTTTGCCATAACTCATGCTTTTCTAGGCTTCTGATTTTATTTATTTGTTTTTTTTGTGTGTTCCTCACCTGTTAGGTTGTGTCTTCCTCAAAATAGACCCAGTAATGCAGTTGAAGCCTTTCCAGTAATAAATAGAAGGAAACCTACCTGTTTTACAGACCACTACTTTTTACTTCCCCTGAAATATCTGTTTCAAAAGAGCATGATAGTGTTAATTCTTTAAGTGTATAAGCCAATTTGGATTTCAGTCTTTTCTGAAGAATCACCATCTACTCAATTGTTTCTCCTTTTCTGTGTAGTTTGACTGTGGAACCTTGTCTTCAAACTTTCTTAATTGTATATTACTTTAGACTGTTTCTCCAATTTATCAAATTTGAATATCCTTTTGATTTCTTATTGAGTCCTCCAGCACATTTGCAGCAACTCATGTCTGCAAATGTAATTTATAGTTTTAGTATATCAAATTGGTCATTAAAAGAAGTAGTAAATAGTATACGGCTCAGGAATGCCCATCAATACATTTGCCATTTTGACAATGAATAGCTTTCTGAATATAGCTTTCCAACTGGTTTTCATCTGATATATAGTAGCGTCTTCTAAACATGTGCTTCCCTATTTTCCATAAGAAACTGCCCATGTGAAACAGTGCCAGAGTCCTTATGGATGTCAAAATATATGATGTCTCCCTGGCCACAGTTCCTGTAACTGCCGTTGCGTGAAAAAAATTGCCTTGACATGATTTGTTCATAACAAATCCAAATCAGCTGTTACTCGTCTCCTTGCTTTTTTCTAAGAAACTGTGTGTGTATATATATATATAAAAGTATAAATATAAATGTTCTGCCAGTATTTTTTCTGTTTGTTGGGATTAAGCGGACTGCTGCCTAATTTCTCAGTTTTATTTTTCCTGCTTCTTAAATAACACAAGACTTTTTTTAGTCATGCAGAACCTCACCTAGTATCAATAAAACAACAGCTGCAACTCGGGGATTACGTATTTCCAATGTACCCTCAAATCAGTATTATCAGGCCATTTGAGTTCCAAACATTTACCTAATTTAGTTCTTCTCTAATTGAGACAACAGTTCTTACTGCTGCTTTTATTTACATTTGCTGCCTGACTGCAGTTGGTGTTTTTTACTGAAGACCTTTACAGAAATACTTTCAGATATATGACATTGACTATTAGTTTGGTTACTTTTAATAAGAGACCAATTTCTCATGAAAACTAATGTATTTCTGTGTTTATAGAATGACTGTTACTCCTGACACCATTGTTAGATGCATCTCATCTATGTTTGGCTGTCCGGGTTTTGTCCTTGATCTGACATTGTCTCTTACACTTTCTGGTTCAGAAAAAAATCTCACTTTTTTTGATCTTTCTGCTTTACTTTCCTGTGTTTACAGTCACTGGAGAACTTTAGTTGTGCCAGGCTTGTATCCTCTTGTCTGTTTTATTCTTCTGCCGTATTGCCGTGGTTTTCGCTAGTATCCTTATTACTTTTAACTTTGTTTTTCTGTAAACTTGCCATGTATCTATAGAAATCTATCTTCCCAAAACGCTTCAAAAATTGTCTTCTTGTCCTTATTCTTTCCCTTATAAAGCATATTGGACACTGTTATACCTTCACCACTTTCATGTAAGTTCCTTTCACCACCATGTTTTTGTTCTGTTTTGCTATATCGGTTATAATCATAACTATTGGTTATAATCATCTCACATTCATATCATTTATTAAAAATATGAATATACATAGAATATAAAGAAACTTTTCTATTCCTTTTGAAATATCTACAGATTGTTCATAATTAATTTTTATTTTTCATATTTGGAAAACAAAAAGATACCTAATTTAGAAATTTTATTTCTTTAATGGATTTAAGACTTAACTGATTGAAGTATTCAGTACCAATAAAATGTAGAGTCTGTGTATAACTGTATTACTATTGCGAATATTAAGGTGCTCTCTTCTGAGTTACTGCATTGATCTTCCAGACATATGTGAATAAACCAAATTATATTACCTCTTTTATGTTATCCCATGAAACTGGAAAATGTTACTTTCTGTATGCATCACATTTGAATCATGAGGATTATGTGGGTATTTTCGTTGTATAGTTCTGTATCTTTTAAAGGGTACTATATTCAGGTTTTCTGAACTGTGTTAGAGAAATGGTTTAGTAGTGTAGCTGTGTAGCAGGGCACATGTGGATGTAAGTACACAATTTCATACTTAAAAAATACAGTTACTAGGTTTAACTGAGATTTAATTGAGAGGATTAATTGAACACTTTTACTAATGCTAACATAGAATATCTTTATCAGGTCAATTTTTTAGAAGGCATCATCTTTTCAATTTATAAAATTTGGACTCTCCCATGGGGTTCAAAATTTTATCACCAGATTTCTGTCTTGCCAAAGAACAGTCTAGCTAACATCCAAGCTACTTCGAAAAGAAACTGTATTTTATTGGGGCTTCTTTATAGCTACAATTTCTAAATAAGTATTTGAATACCTGAAAGACTTGTTATCAGTTATCTTTATTACTAAATTAAAGCTATGGTCTTGAGACTAGAGAAATCATTAGTTTTAATTGTAATAGAAATAATAGCAAAAGAGAAAACATCTATCTTTCATCAACATTTTTCAGTTTACAAATTTAAACTTTTTATGAGTGAGTGCTTGATATTTAATCAAGTGGTTAATGCAGGTGACTTAAACATTGGAAGTATGGCCTGATGAGCATCTTTGTGTTGGTTCATTAAAGAGTAATGTCATAGCTAATAATTTCTTTGTACTTAAGACATATTAATCCTGTAAACCTTAATATTATGAAGATTTACATACATGCTTGCCTCTGTATACAGTGAGCAGTCCTACGAGTTTCAAGCAGGTCATAAGTCTGCTATTAACTTCGTAGCAAAAACCTCTCTTTGCCTTCTTTCCCCATCGTTATCCTCATCTTGAATTAACCTATATGTTGGTTCCCAAGTTTCTGCATGATCTCTTACTTTTAGTTTCAAAACCAATGATAACAGAAGGTAAGGTTGCCCATTTCTAAAGAATGGTTATAGCATAAATATTTATTTAGAATTTTAATGATTATTTAAAAATAATTTGGAAGTGATTTGCATAACAACTTATTTTCTTAAAAAAATAATATGGAAGTAGTTGTAAAAAACTAATCTGTCAGTGTCTCCTTTTGCATTTATCATGAAGTAAGAAGAGTACCAAAATGTCCATAAAATAAGTAATCATATTAGTAATGGCAATTAATTAGCCATAATAGTTGACTACATTTATGTTCCCAATTCGATCTATCTCGAATCCTTAACTAACCACTGGCTCATAGAATCATAGAATAGTTAGGGTTGGAAAGGACCTTAAGATCACCTAGTTCCAACCCCCTGCCATGGGCAGGGACACCACACACTAAACCATGTCACTCAAGACTCCATCCAACTTGGCCTTAAAAAGACTGATTTTCCAGCATCAGGTTCTTCTAGTGCATTTCTGTATAAGATGGTTAAAATATACATTCTGTTTTTTCCATCTGTTGAAAAGAAAATGGATACAAACCGGACAGCTTTTGTTTACACCATTTTTTTATTAATGTACAATCTAGAAATGTTAAGAACTCCAGGATCTCTTTCCTTTAATTTTATACATCATCTGTTTGACTTTAGTGACACAGAAAGTAGCTTTCCACTCCAGAATTGTAAGGAAATTCTACTATTATTGTTAATTTCTGTCAAATGCTAGTCTAGTGTAATAGCTAAAAATTTGCAGAGCCTACAAATACTAAAATATGTTTGGAATTGCTACAGCTATTAAGGCAATAGATGCCATTTGCTGTAGTCAGTCTGTTAAGACTTGATCTATGATAACACAACCCTGAGAGTTTAAAACAGCCTCCATGTGCTCCTTTAGGCTTTCAGTAGCACGTTTATTTTTTATCCCCTTATACATTATATTATTGTGTGAGTCATTCTTTTATAAAAGACGGTAAATAATATTGTTTTAACACTGTTTAACTGCAGACGTAACAAGCATTCTTTGTTTCTTAAAAATGGCTGGACACTGTAGCACAATATTGCGTATATAAAGTAAGAATCCTTTAGCACCATCTGCTGGTATTGAATTGAAAGCTGATCTTGGGACTGACCAAAGCTCTGCCTGGTAAAATATTCAAATAAACCTGTTTTTCACATATTTTTTTTTTGGGGGGGTGAGGGAGAGAAACCCAACCCAGAAGTATAGTCTTTATCCTTTTAATGAAAATTGCAATTAGAAAATGTATGAGTTTATGGTTAACGTATAAACTGAAAAAGAAAGAGGTCATGAGTATTTTTTTAACTGCTGTAAAAAGGAAACTGAACAGTTTTTTCTTTTTTTACTAGAGATTTAGTAAGTACAATATTAATTTTTTCTATTCCTGTTGTAAGTCAAATTCAGTAAAATCTATTCCACAGGGAAGACACACAAGGCTTTAAAGAGTATATGTAGCATGATTTGAAAAGCGTAACAACTAAATATTCTTCTACCTCACATTTATTGCATTATTACTGTAGTCTTGAAAGCCTCCTGAAAGCTTAATGGACAGAAGGCCCTGATGCTGTAGTTAGTCCTGCAATTACTTGTGTCTTTACTGGGGAACTATTGTAGCTGGTGTGAGTACTGGGACTATTTGCATGAATTTATAACAGAGCCTTTAAATTATACAGCTACAAAAGGTCACTGTCATTTGTTTTTTAAACTGTAACACATTGATACCTCAAAGAGGTTGAGGCCTCATTCCTCCAAGTACTCTATAAATCACATATGAATGACGGTTCTAGCCTCTAAATATTTAAACTAAAAGAAGATGAGTTGTATAACAGGTGGATGAATTCTGGTATATCATATGGTGCTGCATAAGCAATATGATTTTGTATTTATGTAATGTCAAGAAAGTCATGTTGTAGATACATATGAAGACAATGTCTTTACTGAAATGCAATAGCATTCACTGATGGCTTGGAAAGCATTTAAATAATCATAGTGATCTGGTACTGATGAGCATGTAAGTTTGTGCGCTATTTGTTTTGTCTAAAAGTACGTTCTACAGTGTTAAGCACTGCATCTGTATTATCTTTGTTTTCAACTGGCTAATAGAGACTGTGTTTCCCGATTTGTCAGTCAGAGTAAGTAATTGCAAGTAGCATTTTAAGAGTGAGTTCTAAGGCCCAGTCCAGGCTCAATTGAAGGCATTATGTATTTCAAGACTAGAAACAGAGAAAGAGTTTGGATGCTTTTTTTTTTTTTGGCAGTATCCAGCTTTAGGTGTTGCTAAAACTATATGCATGCAATTCTTCAGAAGGATAAGGATATTTAGCGCTTCATAATGTAATGCAGACTTTTGATTCTAGGAAAAAACAATACTGTATTTACAACTTGTAACTAATAGTTGATGTGGTAAAAAGAATTATATAGTAAATGAAAGGAACCTTAATGTGCACCATATGCATAGTGGTGGGTGATGTACTAGCGTATCACATATATTTACCTTGTTTGGTTGCTAGAAAAATAACCATTCAATTTGAAATCTATACCATCTAAACCAGAACACAGTACTGCAGAAGATATAATAACTTACAGTTTAGAATAAAATTGCCAACTTAAATGTTGTAAAAATTTTTTGCTCAATGCAATAATCCTCAGGTAGGAAATTATTTTTTAAGCGTTTCTGGATCTAAATTCTAGTAACACTAGCATCACAGGGTAAGCATCACTTTGCTGAGTGCAAGAATACTATATGTAATTAGAATTATAACCAGCTTAATTAAAAAAAAATCTAGTTTAAAACAGTTACTTTTAAAAAGACAGCTAATTTATGTGTGCTCTGAGTTTGGTGTGTCCCACTGGTATTCCTAGTTACATTGGAATGTGAAGGTGGTAAGCATCTGTCTAGTGCAATATACTACTGGTGCACTGGTTTGAAACTAACTTTACAAGAGCAGTCAAATAGCTAAAGCACAGACTTCTATGCAGTTATGGACCAGTATTATTTTGCAGTGATACATTTTTCTTATTTTAAAAATATTTTAATATAGTACTTCAATATTAAACAAACAAACAAAAAAACCCTGCCAAATTGAACTCAATTCTCATATAAAACCTTCCATCTCATATAATTTTTTGCTTAAGGTATGAAATACTATGCAAGTTTCAACTAACGGTCAGTCTCAGCATGGCTGTTTTACAGCAATTCTGCAGTAGGTGCTATTTCTGACTGAAATAATAACCTGTGGGTCTTTTCCTTTTCTGTTGAGGTTGTGGTGTTTTGGTTTGGTTTGTTTTTTCTTGGGCTTACTAAGTAATGGGATAGTTATAACTATAAGCCACATTGAGAGAAATTGAAGAAAATAGATGATTTTTTAGCATAAACAAAAAAAGCCCCTTCATAAAATTGTTTTAGAGCATTCTCAAATGACTAAGACAGTGTTTTAAAACTTCAAAGCTGATATTTAAGTAGCAGTTTATGAAGTAGAGATGGTGCAAATATTAAAATATTAATGTACACTGACCCTGCATATTCACCTGCAGATACTTTCCAGGGGCTTCAAAAAGGTCTGTTCGGTGGGAGGAGTCCTGCTGAATGACTTCCAGGACTTCCAGCAGATGATTTCCCAGCAAAGGCAAACTCATTCCAGAGAGCTTTGCATTGCACATGGTGTAGGAATTAAGAGGCTGGGGGTTACTGACTTTTTCAATCTGAATTGTAATATCCAATTCATGAAGGCCTGTTAAATCTTTTTCTTTGCTGTGTTTACTTTGGAAACACAGTGAACCTATTGCCTTGACACAATGTCTCGTTTTAGTGCTGAATAAATGTTAGTCACTTGTTGCACATGGTGACTCAGGAAAGAGTACATTAAGCATTTCCTCTGTTATATTTGCCGAAATGAATTCTTCAAGATGAATGTAATTTTTTTTCTTCACTGAACAAATGTAACAGAACTATGTCATCTTCTGTCTTTTATGTTTTTAAATTTTGCTTCAGGATAGAATGCTATGTTCTTCGAAGATATTGTCCCTTTTTCAGAAAATGTATGGCTGAAGTGTCTTTTGCAAAACCAAAACTTGCATCTAGGCATAAGGTTGTACTTTTTGTTTTAAAAGAAGCCTGAACAGATGGGAAGTAGTTTGAAGGAATTAGAGGAAATGCTGATGGAGTGTCATGTGAAGAACAGGACAACAATGAAGTTCTTAGATAATATGAAAAGATTACATTGTTACATAAAAATGCATACTTACAAAGGAAAGATTATTCAAACTGAAGTTTTAGGAGTGTGTCGGTAATATTGTGTGATATCACTTTAGTAAGATCTTGCATCCATCAAAGAGCTAGACTTTCTGCATGAGAAATAGGCTTTTAACCAGTTGGCTGTTATTTAAATATTTGCTATGTGTGGTCTAAAAATAATGTTAATATATAGAGTTTTTGTAATGTTTGACAGTCATCACTTTGATGTAATTAAACTCTGAAACCTGCTATATAATCAACATAGAAACCTAGCAGCAGATTAGTTTTCTTGATTTACTTACATTTTGCTGAAAGCACGTTTGTTCAATTGTCATATTCTATAAGTATATTTATACTACTCAAATTGATTTCAAACCTTTCATTGTTTTCCTCAGTTTTTATCATATGAAGCAACTTCAAAATAGTGAAATTTGTAAAATTATTTTTTAGAAGACTTCTCTTACGTATATCATTTGCTTTGGTTAATGTATCCTTCTGAAGAAGTACTCAGTCACTTATTTTTGCAAGAAGAGAGATAGGTAAAAAGATAGTTAGATTAACTGATGCTTCATTTAATTTGGATTTTATATTGGCATAAAATCACATAATTATTTTGCCATTTAAATGTTCCCTACAGCCTCTGTAATTGTAGAATAAAATTAGACATTACTATTTGGCTGTCTGTGACTTAACATAATTAATTGTCTTCTCTCCATAAAACATAAAAAGTAACATACTGAAATATTTTATATTTTAATGTGTTGCATATCATCTTACCTAGAAATAATAGGAAGAGTATCTCATATTTCATTGTGAGTTTTTCAGTCTATCTCTAGTTTGTTTTCATTTTAGGGAGATTTTTTGTGTAAATAGAGCTCTGGTGTTTGGCTCAGCTCTTACAGCTTAGTGCTGAAAATACAGAAAGCGGTCATTTTAGGAATTTACTGATGGATTTAAAATGTCATCATCCTGTTTTGTTTAATATCACTGAAACTAGAAAAAAAAAATAAAAATATCAGAGAAAGAGCCAGCAATACAAACTAATTTCTTGTTAGCCAGTAAGGCATATCTTCTTCTGGATACCATTAAACTACAAGAAAGTTTTGACTTTGCTATAATCCCACTGTTCCTTTTAAAGCATAGTTTCCAAACGTCTAACATTTTTTCACTGACATACCGCTATAAGCTGACATGGTATCATGTGCTCTTCTTTTATCTTCTAAAGCTTGAATTTTATGATTTAAATGTACTTCAGTCACTTAAGAAAGAGTGATATTTTATCCTATTTTCTGTGGGAAAACAGCTTAGCGGAAATTATTATTGGATTGTAGGAGAATTCTTTTGAAATAATTTAAATGGTTACTGTAAAGGTAAAGTATTCTGTCCATTACTGGAAAATAACTTTTTATATACCTCCTGTGACTTAAATCATTGACTATGTTTCAGTGTGAATGTGGCATTAAGATTCTTAGAGCATTCAACTTCAAGTAGCAATCCAGCAATAGTAGAGACTAAGAATATTATTATATACTGAGCTGAGAAAAGCACATCTGTAAAACTGTTGTGTCTTGCTTATTAGTGCTAGGATTTGAACTACGTTTAATTTCATTTGACTTGTTCATCTTCCTTAAGGATCTCCATAAAGATGCACTGAGTATTCTTTTGAGGCCTTAGTTAGGGTTTGCATCAGTGGTCGTAAACCTGCTTAGCAGACAAAGACTCTTTTCCCTTTGAAGTCACTTCCCCAGCTTTTCAAAAGGCCTGCAAGCTGGTTCCCCTAAAACAATTTTGAAAAGTTTGAAGTGGTGCCCCTTAAACCAGCAACAAAATAAAATTTTCTCTTTGCATTACTGAAAACCATGACAATCTTCTGAAGCAATAACAGTTTAAAAGCTTTTAAAGAAATCTATTCTGCTCTATGACCAGCTTTTAAGTTGACCCCATTATTTGGAAAATCAGAGTCTTGGAAACTCCTAAATACTTGAAATTCTTATCAGAGGAGTCAGCCTGACTTTTCACAAGACTCCTCTTTTACAGTATTTATTCAAGTCCTAATTTCTTTAAAGATACTATTCAGAATTTTTCCATTTCTTTTTTGCATCAGTGTTTCTTTAAAATAAGCGTAATTTAATGAACAGTTTATATAATTTATGAAACACTGATCCTGACACCTGTCGATTTTATACTCTGACTATTTTTGGTCAGGTCCAAACTCTAAAAAAACCGAGAGCATTAGTTATGTAATTTTACTTTACTGTGGACTGTGATAATTATGCTCAGTTTACGCTTCTTATTTTAAGAATCCTATCCTCTCCATTTTACGTGTGTAGTTACTGACAGTTTAATGTAGGTAAAGCCTACAGTCATGTAGTTGCTGTAAGCAGTAAGTTTACTATAGGAATTTTGTTTATCTGCACCTCCTAATATTCTTTCAGACATTGCTTCTTATATGTCGTCCTAACTCCAACGTCTTATATTCATTACCTCCACTACAGTGTTGTACATTTAAAACTTCTCTGATTTCAGAAGTTGCTTTAGCATGTGTAGTATGTAATTAGATTAATTCCTTGCTGATCTATGCAAGCCTATGTTAAATGCTATTTCTGAAAGCAAAACAAAGCAAAAGCAAGCAATAAACCAAGAATTCTATAATTTCGCTAACATAGGCAGTTCATTTAAAAGAAAGATGAAAAAAAAAGAAAAAAAAAACAAAGCAAAGCTAACAGGAGCTTTAAATGCACAAAGCTGCCTCCTTTTTTATGGCTTGGGAAAAGCAGGAAGAAAGAATTGGGTGAACAAAATTAAATTGTTACTGGGTAATAAGACTGCAGTGCTTGCTGTTTCCCATAAAACTACAAATCTGTGGCTTATCTACACAATGTTGATTTATTAATCTTCTAATGTGCCTGACCCATGTTTAGGCTAGAAAAGCTCAATAGTGCAAACTTTCTCTAAACGGTTTGTGAATGTTCATAGGATCAGCCACCTGAGAAGTATCTAGAGGTCATTAAGTCTACCCTTATGCTTCTAATTTGTTGAGAGTTTTTCCTTTGCTTCTGAACTGTCTGCCATACTTCCTGGGTTTGCGTGTGTTTTGCCAAACATTATAGGAAACAAAAGCAATAGCTTTTAATGATTATTTATAAAGATATGAGGGGCAATTCAGTAAGTCGTTCCAAAATATTTTTAGATTTAAAATGTTGATCACATAAATATATATGTTTGTGTATATATGCACACATATATATTTTGTGTATATATATGTACCTAAGAAGAAACAGATTTATTTACTTTTCAAGATTTTGTATTGTGGATATAGATTGTAACAGTAACTGCAGAATAAATCAAATTTTGAGAGGTCAAAATGCTTGATTTGATACTTTGTCATATATTATGATCTTTTCTAAAAAGCCATTTGAATGTGGCAGCCACATGGACACTCAAGGACATGTTGCAAATGGTCTGAGAAAAAATGTAAAGTGTGGAGACTACGCTAAGCTTTTATTTATGCTAGTCCAGCTGTACATTTCTTTTCCACACAAGTGTCTCACTGTACACGTGCAGGGTCTGAGGAGCTACCTGGTTTTATGTATTTTCATCATTTCTAATAAGACCCAATACCAATAGTGCTCACTCTGTTAAGGGTCTACAAGGACAAACTAATGACTTTATGCTGACTTCATCTTTTGAAAAGTTACTACCCCAAATGTAATTTGAATGATGCTACCTTAGTATCAATGGAGTCTGTTGGCCCTGTGATTACTCTGTCTCTTTGCAAAACCACCTTCTGTTTTGAAGAAAATAAGTTTGATTTTATGACTGTTTTACTGCCTGTTTGGTATCTCACATATCATCATTTATTGTGAAGTGAAATTATTCCCTGCTGCTTAAATGCTCATCTAATCCTTTCTGAAACTATATTAAAACATTGCCCCAGATACATTCTTTGGAGTTTAAATGTTTCATAAAATGCTGTGTATGAACTAATTATATGGTAAAACAGAAATAACATTGTGATTTCCATGAAACACTAACACTCTTGAAGAAGGTGGTCCAGCTAATGACCTGTGAGTGAAGGTATCGAACTACTTAAATAATGTGCTTTGCTTGCCTTTTCTGTGTCTTTGCCTGGAGAATATTTTATTTTTCTTCCTTTAAATGTACCAGTTGTATAATTTTATTTTCTGTATCGTATCCATATATGTTTGATTCTAAGGAGAATCTAAAAAAAAAAAAAAAAAGGCAGTTTTATTTGTTCTTGTTGCAAGGAAATATCTAACAGGAGCAGCGGTAATTAACGTTGGGTTAGGGTGTTCTGATTTTGCAAACTCATCTGAAATTCATCCTGAGTATTGTCCAAGCTCCGCATGTTACAAGAAACTAGACGTCAGGCTGAAAATAAAATCAGTCAATGGATATTCTACTTCATCCTCAGGCACTGTAGGTGCCTCCTTTCAGTTTCTGTCATAGTGACACTTAAGTTTACTTGAGCCTGTTATAGGAAAATGTACTAATTAATTTGTATCTTTTCCTCCACAATAAATAAAAAACAAGAGGGGGAGACAGAGGGAGGGGATAATGCAAATTTGTGTGCTTCAACTTTGATTTGGTTTAACTACACACCTGACTCTGATATTGTGTGTCAGTAAATGTGCAAGCTGAATTCTTGTAGTATACTGCTGCTGTACTAAATAGATATGAGTACAGTACCACTGCATGCAAACAGTAGCATAGAAGTGATTTGTAAGGAACATGAACTCAAAGAGCAAACCTACTGCCGACACTTAAGTGATTGAAAGCAGTGATTTTAGAAATAGACTGTAACCAAAGATTGCTTTTATTGTTTTTTCATTGAAGGTGATTTTGCAACTCCTCGAGCCATTTTGACAGGACATGACTATGAGATCACCTGTGCTACTATTTGTGCTGAACTTGGCCTGGTAATAAGTGGTTCAAAAGGTAAGATAGCCATTGTCATTTCCTTCTGTTCATGAAGCTATAATCCTAACACAAAAAGGAATGTATTCTCAGGAGGCAGAATTTATTAACTTTATAGTGGTTTTATTGCTAAACTTTTTTTGGTTACTGTGCAATTTGAAACCTCTTTTTAAACATGTTAAAAGTGAGGATTATTCAGTCATTTACAATAAGAGGTGACCACATCATAGCCTACTGATTACTATTTCTTTTTGTTTGTTTATCCAGTGTGTAATTGCATATAGCATACAGCTGGATGCAGTTCTTGACTGCCTGGATGATGAAGAATGTTTGTTGTGGATAACTTCTCAGAAAAGAAACAGAAATTAGTTTCAGGAGAAAGAAAATGTGCTGTCTTGTTTGTTTGATGAAGAGTAGATGTAAACAACCAACTAAAATTTATAGTCCTTCTGTTCAGGTTTTTTGAGATTGGCTACAAAGCTTGTAATATGCCCCATCTGTGTTCTCAAAGACCTGCTTTTGGTAGGTAAATTATGAAGAATGGCATTGATTCCATGGATATTGTTATACTTTTCCTATTTGCTGTTCCAGTATAATTTTAAACTGGAATTTTCTTAGCATTAGGATCTTTCTGGTTTAGTGTTCCCAAAGTACCTACTTTGAGACAGTTTTACAAAGCTAGGTGTACTCACCATTTGCACCTCTGTGTGTTTTGATTTTATCCCTGTGAACACTTGTGGCTTACATGCAGATCAGGTATTTGTCCAATTACATTAAAAAGCAAATATTTAGTGGATCATGTATGGATTGGAATCTTAATATGAGAATATATGCTTTTAGAGTACACATGTATGTAAATTCATTGCACTTACCTCTGGGTGTCTTTGTAGTTTGTCTAATTTTAGGATTCAGTACATTTATTTTTGTGCTCTTAAAATTAACAACTACTGACTTTAAAAGAAAATCCACAAAAGAAAATTTGTTAGGTCTCTAACTAGTTTTGATAGGTGCTCTGAAATACCTTAATGCAAGGTTTTTATGGGAGAAGATGTTCATCTTACTCTCTGGCACACTTAAAGTCATAGGCTATCCACTTAAATAAGATAAAAATCATTATAATGTATCATAACAGTGACTGCCTGAGTGGAAGTCATTACTTATTATTTGAAGTATGATGTCTTTAAATAAGCATGTAAATCAATAACTAGAGATTTATTCCGTCTCATTAGAAGGACCATGTCTCATACATTCTATGAATGGAGATCTGCTGAGGACATTAGAAGGTCCTGAAACATCAGAAGGTCCTAAAAACCGCCTGAGACCAAAACTTATTCAAGCTTCAAGAGAAGGTCACTGTGTCATATATTATGAAAATGGCCTCTTCTGTGTATTCAGTGTGAATGGGAGACTTCAAGCCACTATGGAAACAGATGACAAGATAAGGGTGAGTGTACTCAAATGGTGTGCTAAGGTGTGTCAGTTCCAGTATCAGGAAAAGTTATCAATGTTGGAGTTGTGTGGAGACTCTGTAGCCAAGCCATAGAAATACATGGTACTAGACTATAATAACAGCATTCTGAAAAAAACCCTGTAGTTAAGGGGACCATGTCCTCCTAATAGTATGGGTTTTAATTTTAAAATAACTCTGTTCATATAGTAGAGAATACCCTGTAGGTATTTCCTTGAACTCAAGAATACAACTATTACTAGTTGTTGACCAGAAGAAGCTGGGCTAGTTCTTTACTTTTTGGTATGAAGGCAGGAGGTTTCTGGATGTGCTCTTTTGGTTGTTGGCTTTCATTTTTTTGGCGTCTCTGTCTACATTCCTTCATCTTAGCTTGAGTTAGCATGTGTTGTACTGATCTTCGGAAAGTTGATTGTCATTTGTCTGCCTTTCAACTCTTTAGCCCTTTGGCATTTGCTGAGTAGGCAGCAAGGTTCTACATCTTTAGCTGCAAGAATCATGGAACAAATCCAAAACTATGCAGGAGGCATTTTGAGCTTGTGGTTTTATGGAAATTATTTTATAATACAAATGCAGGTCTTTTGACAGTTCCTATGAAATAGTACCTACGAAGCAGAGCATAACCTGCCAGCTATACTGAAGTGAAGAAGAAATGTCAAAAGAATACTTTTCTTGGATAAAAAATATTCCAAATTTTATCTTGAATGAGAAAGGGAAGGGTAAAAAAAGAACAAGCATTACCAAATCTGCCAGAAAGTTACAGAATGCAGCAGAGATATGGAGCAAGGTCACACTGCTTGGTCAGCATTCAAGCTGCTTGAACTGTCTGGAGTTATGGTCTCTATGCCAGTAGTAATGGTCTGAGCGAAACAGAATCACAGAGTGGTTGAGTTTGGAAGGGACCTCTGAAGATCAACTGGTCCTGCTTTCCTGCTCAAGCAGAGTGATCTAGGGCCATGTCCAGACCCTGTCGCCTATAGCTTCTCTGGAAAACCTTTGCCAGTGCTCAAGTCATCCTCACAGTATTGTGTTTCCTATATAAAAACTGTTTAATTATCTTTAGTTGTTGCAAGCATGTAGCAATACTATGCTTCCAAGATGAAGAGCCCAGAAACTCAGCTGCAATGTTCTCTTGAGTTGAGAACTCTCAAGAGTATTTTCCTTTATTTGGATTGATGTTTCAGGAAGAAAATGCCTCTTCACTCTCATGTTTGCTGTATGATATTGTTGAAGCACTTTCTGATGTGCATTTTTAAATTTGCACACATGCTTTTCTTGACTCTATTCATAGTAATTCTTAAATAAATTTGAAATAAATTTTCAATAAATTTGAAAGAATTTTGATCTCCATGATTTCCATTTTATAACTTACAAGGAACAGTGAATGCTCCATTACAACTGAATTGTCCAGTGTAGTTCACTGTATTCTTAAAACCTTCTAAAACTGTTGTGTACTATACTCTGTGAATTGAGCATCCTTGTGTTTTCAAAATGTCAGATAAGTTTGTGGTGGAATATGCAGAAATAACTCTCTCTGTAGATCTCTTCCGTAATGAAAGTGGTGTCTGCATGGGTGAGAGGACATTTGATCTTTGGATGCTCTGGCAGCCACAAGTGTGTACTTGAGGCATGAGAAGTTAAGTAGGAATGTGTATATTCCTGTCCCAAGCCATTTTTTCAAATTAATATAGATTCTTGCTTCAATTTTTAATCTTTCTTCATTTCTCTGAAATAGCACTTTGGCTGTTTTTGTACAAATGCTTTTGAGATTTTCAGCCTACTCTTCGTCCCAGTTCTTTCAATAAGGCAAGCACATATCACAGTATTTTCTTTCTACATTAATAATGTTGATAATCTGTCACTTTCAGTCGTGATTATGTTGTCAGTTAGGCCAGCAAATCTGTAAAATATCTAGAAATCCCTTGCTGGCCAAAACAATTTCTGTAGTGTTTCAGTCAGTACCCACAGCTTTAGGAATGTTGCTAGAGGCAATGGAAGCTGTACCTTCTGTGGGCCAGAATTACGTACATACAGGGGTTTGGTTTTATTATATTTTGTTTTGTTTTCTTTCTCTCCCAGTGGTCCCAGTTGGGCTCTATGCTTAAACAACCTACAGCGTCTTTCCCAGTGCTTCTGTTCTATATCATGTTAGAAGGCAAGTGGCAACTGCATGATTAAAGTAGGGGCATTTAAAATTAATAGTACCTACCTGTGGGCTGTGCTGACAAACACTTTTTGTTGATTTTTTCTTGATGAGGATAGAAAAGGGAAGGAAAAGGTCCTAAGTGCTGAATCTGTAATGTAACATTCTAGTTTCTGTTTTCTTATGTCATAATGTACCAGTGTTTCAGAATGTTGTTGACAAAACCAGCAGTTTTCAGTAATGATGATTGGAACAACATTCTGATTTTCTTTTTTATATTCGTGTGCTAGAAAACTGCTAGAAAAATTTCAGACGCTCTGGGGAAATTCAGTCTAATCAATGCCTTCCACCTGTTTTTTGTTTTAAATACTGTATTGCTCAGTGGAGCTTAGGCATATCACAGTACATCTACCATGTAATGTTTAGATATCTTAATGAATGACTTTAACTCTAAATAGTCTGCTTGTTCTGAGAAGTAAAGTTATTTTACCCTAAACAAAGACTGTATGCTGTTTCACCCAGAGGAACCAATTTATTTTCCTTTCCTGAGTCTGTTTTGAAATGTGGAAGTGCCCACAAGCCTCCTGCTGCTGTAAGCCAGGGCTGTCACAGTGTCAACTTTGCCTTTTTACAAAGCACTGCCTTTCAAAAATCTGAGATATTAAAAGGGATTTGTGCAAAGTTTTGAGACTTTCCAAGGAAATACAAGTCAGAAATGCAGCTTTTAAAACATTGCTGCAATTGTGCACTTCGGGGATTGAGAGTCATGTTGTGAGATTAGTTGCAGAGTTGTTTCAGTTCCATAACTAACAGAATCATAGATAAACTACACTGAGGAAAAGCAGAACAGTACAATTGATTCATGTTGTCTTCTATATCAGTTGGAATACTTGGGAGTAAAAGCATCCTTTTGTTTGTTAAAACTTGAAGGGCATGTCATAAAACTGAAATGTTCACAGGGTGACTTTTTCCTTCCATTCATTTCTTCAATCATATACATATATGATATATAGGCCAGTGGATGAGAAATTTGTTAATAAACAATAAAACGAAATAAGTCAACATCTTGTCCATATGACAAGGCAATGAGTCAGCAAAATTGCATAGGTATTAGCAAGGGTTCAAAGCCTATACTTTATTTAATCAAAAGATCACAAAACCCCCTGCATTTTGCTGGTAGTGGAAGAGTTAAAGATTAATGGCTTTAATTTGCCTTTTAATATAGCATTTCTTCAGTAAAAGCCTCAAGTATAAAATTCAAGTGAACCATGACCATAAGGTTAATGGATTTTCATCAGCTGAATTTCGTAAGTGTAGCAAATAATTATTTGTCACGGTCTTCATTGCAATTTGAAAATACCCTTAGGAGACTGCTATTGCTATAGAGAAGAAAACCACCCCATATTGATTTTGCTTCTAATGAATAATCTTTTTAATAATTGTGTGTGCTATGTTAGATCTCATGAACATCTACTCAGTGCATTCAAGTTTTAGGTAATTTGCACAGTCTTGGTTTGCTTTCTACCACTCTCTTACTGAGTTATCATCCACTCCTAAGAGGGTGTCTGTATGAATTTTCAAGTTCCTGGGGTCTGTACTTTGGGTGGTGCTTACCATATGTTAATATTTTTGTAAGCTTGTAGGAACAATCACAGAAACAAGTTATGGCTGGAACATTTTTTTGTTTTGGGCGGGGAGGAGGGAAGATTCAGCTCAGAATACTCAACTGTGGTTACTGTTTGATTTTCCGTGCTTAGATGTGGTTGGAAAAAAAACTCCACATATTCTGCTTTATCGTGTCTAAATTTACATGTATGTGGGGTCATCTTAATTCAAACCACAGCTGGAATAGTTTTATAATTATTTTTTTCAAAGTTATATTTCATTTATAGTGTATGTATTTACATTGCATTCATTTTATTGTGTGAAATAAAATTTTAGAAGTGTAATTCATTCTGATTACTTGGGAATTGTTGCAGTAAACATTCAAAATTTATAATATAGAAAGTCTATCTTAATATAAGTGTTGCATATCATATAATTTTTAACAGATATATTTGGCATCATAGTAAAAGATACAGCAATACAAAAAATAAAGATGGACTATATATCTGACTTCAATTATTGCTGCTCACAAAGCAGTATCTTACGTACACTGTATATTTTGGTTTCTAGGCTTGTCAGCAGTCTATATAAACACTTCAGTATTGCATAAATGTAACATTCTTGTGTTTTAGTTTTTCTCATTTTTGTGGCGTATGCACTATAAATGCTGTATGTTTAAAAAAACAACAACTTATTTTTTTTTTAGGAATTTAAAATCACCGTGTATTGCAAGTTTTGCATATTGAAAAGCTGTAGGAGCAGAGATGTCAGGGGCCAAAATACTTGCAGAATTCAGCAGAGCTTCCTAACCTTAAATCTTTGAGGTGGCGTTTTGCTTGTAAACTATCGTCTTGATGCAATTTCCTTGCTTTCCAGTGACAATGTTTGGGTGCAAGTGAATCAATCTATTTCTAGAATGTGTGTTTGGAACAGAAAAGCCATTGCTTTGAATATCCTATATTCTGACTTTGTTCTATTGAAAAGTTTGTGGCTCCTTGGTTTGGGTCAGGGAGCTGAAATTTATCACAGATTAGTCCTGGTTTGAAGGATGTATATTTCTTTGAAAAGCTGCCCAAATTCAGCTGATTCACAAATTTCGGATTATATGGATTCGGTAGATAATGCTTAGCATCTACATTCTGTGGCTGAGGAATGCAGAGTTTTTGCCTGCAACCAATCATCACCTGGAATGAGGCACACAAAAATACTATGGCAAGAAATGTGATCCTGGGTGGGGAAAGGGAAGCAGAGAAAAAAGAAGAGCAGACCCAAGGATAGAACCAAGGACAGAATGAAGGAAATGTTTGTAGGAGCAACGGGAACAGAGCAATAGAGATGGGAATATAGAAACGTAGAGACTGGGATAAGGACAGAAAAGGCAGAAGGAAGTGAAGAAAAACTAGGAATTGGAAGTAGGAGCAATGAAGGGAAGGATTAGATAGGAACAGAAGTTTTAATACTAGATAATAGTGCTTCATAGTAGCAAAGATCCTCATTTTCCTTTTGATAACAGCAAATCATCCAGCAAACAACTAGCGAAGTTGTTTCTCACCCTTCCAGGTGCTCAAAGAGGATTATAGGCCACCCCTGTGCCGAGCATTGCTTGCAGAAATAAAAGTAGAGAACAGAGAAGGGAAAAAGCAGAATTGAAGCTGTGGAGCAAAAATCAGAGAACTGAGAAGAGGTATCTGGAAACAGAGAACATAGGAAAAGGTTTGGGCTTACAGGAATTATTATTATTAGTAGCCCAAATGGTAGTTTTAAGGGTCTTAGTCTTGCAGGTAGCTCGTGCTGATGTCATTCCACATGAGGGAATTCATTCAACTTTTTGGGGTTTTATTGTTCGGCTTTTTTTGTTATGGTGGTTTCTGGTTTTGTTTTGTTTTTTTTTTTTTTTTTTCTTTTTGAAAAAACTCTACAAACCCTTCAGTTTCTCCAGGTAGTTGGAGGATAAGGCTATAAAGTCAGGGCCTGATATCTTCAGGGTGATAATAGCAAAGACCCGTATTGAAAAGATGTGTAAGATTTTTGTACTGCTTTGAGAAAAGTCGGTAATGGCGTATTCCAGGAGTTGCTTCAGGGAGCTAGTTCTGTTGTGTTTTCTGAGCTGGGGAATGCTGAAGGTCCACAGAGTGATGAAGGCAATGAATGAAATGAATGCAGAACTGTGATTCAGGAAACCTCATAATATGAGACCTATGGGGTACTCACTGAAACTGGTAGGATTGTGTCAAAACAGATAAAGCTATTAATTTGTCCTGTAATAAACTGCCATTTTTTCATCCCTTTTATTTTTCGCTCCACGCTTCCCCCTATCCCCTTCCCCATGGGCTCCGGCAGGTTCAAAAGCATATTCCTAATTGATATTCCTAATTGATATTCCTAATCCAATGATTGCAGGTGCTGAGGAGCACAAGGGGAAGGGTCTGTAGCGTGACCAACCTCAGAGCATCTCCTGCTGCTGCTATTGGTGATTAAACACTGGGCTAGATGGATCATAAGTCTATCTGACCCCATAGAGTATCAGTTATCACTTATTTTAATAAAATTTCAAATTCAGTTCTCTTAAACCACATTTTGGCTTATTTAAACTAGCAAAATCCCCTTTTAAGAAATATTTCTCATGCTTCCATCTTAATAGGTGATAGGATTATCAGGTATAGTCATCAGGTAACAGATGAGAGTTGCTGTTCTTCCAGATACTCCGTACGTATCATGATTTTTCCAACAGCACCCAGGAAGTATCAAAATAGATTGCAGACTTCTGTTTGAAGAAGTCTTCACTGTGAAAACCAATGATATGCCATCTTTATCCATGATCCGGATCCCAAATAAAGATTTCAAATGCAGATCGGCCATTGATCCCTATGGTGCATGCAAAAGCAGTTTATAACAATTAATTATATAACAAATGGATCTTTAACAGGTGGTTACAGGAGAGATGGTTAAAGGAAACACAGTCTCTGTTAAGAGGGGTGGATCATTATCTTATTAATCCAGAGCAGGAATCAAAAAATGCTGGTCTAAATTAATTCTAGTAATTTGTGTACCATTTCTGTTCCTTCCATCATTCAGCCTTTTGTCAGAGAGAAAAGGAGGACAGCTTCTGCTAGGCTAGTATTAAAGTCAATTAGGGGAGTGTCAGGTACTATATTTTAATGCCAGTGCTGAGGAATCTTGTAAATTTAGCTAATGAGAAGAGTAAATTTGTTTAGCTGACCTCATATTAGATCTTTGGAATATGGAATATATCACAGGTGAGTTAAAACTTAACTAGTGACATCTAATGTATTAAAGAGATTCATGCATAATATTGTTAATTCTATTGCTGAAGAGAATAACATAACAATAATGTTGCTTCTGAAATGCTTGTATTGTTATTGAATCTCCCTAGATATTCAGCTGTCAATATGAAACTTTCTATGAAAGCAGAAGAAAGAGGGAGTAAGGCAACACATGCTTATCTGACAAATATCTATCTGTGTTCCTCTTAGGCAATTCAGCTGAGTCGAGATGGACAGTATCTGCTTACAGGTGGAGACAATGGAGTTGTCATGGTATGGCAGATGTGGGATCTCAAACAGCTTTTTGCTTACCCAGGGTGTGATGCTGGAATCCGATCCATGGCCCTGTCGTATGACCAAAGGTTAGATCAATGTCTGGCCTTCACAAGAATTTCAGATAATCTATACTTACAGTTAAATTGCATTTTTGTTTTTCTTCTGATTTTGGTTTTCCAAGGATCATAGATCCTGGTGATTATACTGAGAATTCTGTGCTTGCCTAACTTTCTTTCTAACATGTCATATTTAGGACAGATAATCTTTTTCAGGATTTCAGCTTTTGGGGTAATGAAGAGAAATTCAAAAAATCCTAGTTTGGTGAACTTTCACAATTGGTTGAGTTCTTGGTCTATGCCTATGTGCAGTGTGAGACCCATGGAGGTGTAAGGTTACATATGTGCTTTTCATGTTTCTTCTGTCACTTATGATACAAATCATATTCCTAATTCCAGAACTTTGCATTAAATATAGTACAGTTAGAATAGTTGCACAAGAAGATTCCCTCCACACATTGATATTTTACTACAGCAAATATTTTTCATTTCTAGAAAAAGTAATTTTATTGACATAAAGCTTCTCGATATCCTTGAAGATTCCTTCTACTGAAGGGAATCAGTTCCTATTTTTACTGCCTTTTTACATTATACTTCCCACTGCAGCTATACATAAAAGTCCTTCTGTGTTTTAATCACAAAGGTATTGTTTGTTTATAAGATGGATGTTTATTTTTTCATTTGTACACTTTCAGCGTGTTGCCTAGAATTTTTCTTTCTGTAGTGTATTTGCTTAATGGAGATACTGTGTGCTCTTTCAAATAGATTTGGCTCCTAAATCCCCTAGGAATGTCTACATTGTGCAGTAAAGCATATAGCAGAGACTGTTAACCTTCAACTTCCTGAAGTCCATGCTGAACATTTTAATAGTTTTACCTTGACTATATTTCTAAAACTTACGTAAATCGAACTTAAGAAAATCAAAGCCTGCAAAATCCATGGACTTCAATCACAGATTCAACTTCTTAAGCATAACTAGAGGTTATAGGCATTTGCAGGATAGAGTTTTCAATTAAAAAGCCCCTGTTGTTAAAAATATTTCAAAAACTGGAGTTTCTGCTGCTGAATTTTAGACCTCAGAAATGTATAAAATTTTTCATTTAGAGAATCTTTAAACTGTAATTAATGGCATGTTGACATAATTTTTGCATGTCAGTAAACTGAAATTTAATGTGGACATTATGAATTTATCCATGTGCTCAAGTTAGGAACCTGTTCACTTTGTCTTTAAAGACACAGAAAGTCAGAAGAGATTTCTCAGAGTATTTTAGTGAGTAATTGCTCAGTAATTACAGGCAACTACTCATAGTAATTTATTTGGTATGCATGAATGTATATATTTGAATGACAGTGTGTAAAAAGGTGTTTTAACCTAATACAAAACCAATCAAAATGGTGTTCTTGAAATAGTGTGATCCTATCAAAATGCAGTGTTTTGATCTTATATTTAATCTTTGCTTTGGAGAAAAAATACAGCTTTTTATTCTGACTGCTTTTATTTTAAATACTGAGACTTTTTTTTCCTAAAATGCTAGAGTTTCATATGTCCTCATACTTTGGATGTTCTTAAAACTTTGAGCCTGTAGAAAAGAGACGGTGTAGAAACTCTTGTAATTGTGTGCTATGTCAAGAGTCATGGCTTTTTAAGCGGATCTAAATGATCACGAGTAGTATGCCAAGGATAAAGAATTTAGAAAAAAAGAGTGCCTCAATGGGAAGGCACAGTGACCACTTTCAGGAACTTCCAAAACAAAGCTTTCAAACCCAGATGCTAACATTTCCAACTGAAGTCCCATGTCCACATCCAATTCCTTCCGTATACATCATGTGCTTAAATGGGGGAGTTGAAACTGAAACACTTCTCCTAGCCTTCCTTCACTTTTCTCCTGTACCAGGGCTCCATCCTGCTCTGGTTCCCCCCCAAAATCCAATGAAGGAAGCCAAGAAATAATCCCAGGAAATCAAGGCTTTGCAGGACAGTGATGCTGGTAAACAATCCTGTATGGCTAGCCTGAAGCTATTCTCGACTGTAACTTCAGGCTAACCAAACTGTTGTATGGTGGTTTTTATGCTTTGTGATCCATAGATCTGTCAGGGGTGGTGCAAAATGTCAGTGTTACTCAAATCCAGCTTGCTAGAGCCCTTAGAAGCCCAGGATGGGAACCCTTAAAGCTTGATCTTTCTGGTACATAAAGTACTTCCAGCTCCAGCTGTCTTCTGCGGAAGTTGGTCGTTGGAAGTTGTGTTCTCATGCCTGTATTGATGTAGTTCTCCACTGTGTTGACTTGCATTTATGATCATGAGGTGGTTCACTAACAAATCGTATGCTTTCCTTAGGTGTATAATGACTGGCATGGCATCTGGGAGCATAGTGGTTTTCTACAATGATTTCAATCGTTGGCACCACGAGTATCAAACCAGATACTGATCTTCGTAGAGACCAAGATTAGCACTGATTTTGGCAGCTGTTGTCAGAAGGAAACTGAACACAGCGCACCTCCCTTGGTGTCTTGCCACAACAATGTTCTCTATAAATAGCTATCTTACATCTGAATGTAATTTAAATTTGCTGAAAGAAGCAACCTATTTTTTAAAGTTTAATTGCTATTTTTGTAGACTTTGCTTGACTTTTTTGGGGGAAGGGCAAAGAAGCAGAAATAAGGCTGCTGGGTTCTGTAGTTAAAAATCTATATTTTTAGTCATAACAAGAAGTCTATTTTGATCCCTGTATGTAAAAGAAACCTAAACTAAAAATAATTAAAACTCACATTCTAGCTATATTATGAAGAAACAGATTTTCCTTCTGAAGCTTTATCTTTTACCTTGAGGAATATATGATTTTAACATAATGGAAATGAATTAAAATGTTCGGGGAATTTTGAATTGTGCTACCTTTACCACACTTTGTCTCTTACTTTTCCAAGTGAATGTACTACATCAGCACTGAAGTTTCTGGGAATCAATGGTAATGTTTAAGTTATGGTTAATGTAATTTTACACTTTGCAAATCGTTTCCATTAATTTTACTATTCAAGCATGTTTCTAGGCCTAGACAATTAGTCCTTTTTTAGTTTGTTGTGTGTTTTGTGCAGTTTAAGAGAGAGAAATCAGGAATGGAGTTTGTGTTACATCAAGTATGACTCCTAGTTTTGAGCTGGCATATCCTTCAAAGCACACCAAAATGTGGATTGTTCCTCCAAGCAGGAAAGGCTATTCTGAAGACTTTAAACTCAAATTAGAAACCCATAGAGGCAAGTATTTCTTAATAGGTGCAAGCACCAAAACCTACTTCTGCTGATTAACTGTGAAAGCACTAAAAAGGCAAGTGTTTGCTGGTGCACAGCCTCTATACAGCAGCAGAAGCACTAGATTTGCAGGTAGCTTTATTTTTTTTTCCCAGAACTAGCCCCTACAATACTGTAGCATATGCCATGTTGCTTTTCTTCATATAGTAATATCTTTTGTATTTTGCTATCAACAAATCAAGTCAGATCTTGCCCAATCATATTAAATTACCTCTTTCTTTTAGGAAATTAAAAATAATTTATATTAAGGAACAATAAGTTATTTTGGTGTTGCATAAATCTACTTTTCTACAAGATTGCTGTGCAGAACTCTGTGAAAATATTTGTGAAAAGAACTTATTGTTTTGTACGTCTGTATTGCATAAAAATCTTCTTAGTATGTTGTGATCTATATGAGTTGAAATTTACATTCCATATCTGTATTGATACATACATTTATGTAGCTGCCTACTAGAGCAGTTCCTGGGTTTTTTTCCAAGCATTTAACTACTATCTATCTCTTTCAGTAAAGATTTAGAATGTGCAAATTCATTTTGAGTGATGAAATTAAATAAAATTACATTTGTAATTGAGAGCTTCAGTGGAGTACTGGGTTCTTGTGATTCAATGTGTATTCACAATAGAGGAAATAAGTGT
The DNA here is from genome assembly GCA_032466535.1 of Forpus xanthops. Taxonomy (NCBI): domain Eukaryota; kingdom Metazoa; phylum Chordata; class Aves; order Psittaciformes; family Psittacidae; genus Forpus; species Forpus xanthops. Next base: position 32,971 of record JASSUY010028362.1, on the reverse strand, counting down.
TGTGGCTCACTCAGTGTACTCTTGGTGTTTATGCGGTGGTGACGAGTAAGTTTTCTGTGTTTTCTATGTTTTTACACTGATGTGGTTATGGTGGTATTGTAATTTTTTATGTTTTCTGTAGCAGAAGTATGATTTGATTAAGTAACTGAGGCTATAGTTGCCGTGGCTGTGGTGAGTGCCCAGTGTACTAAGCAGTAATATTTGTTATGCAAAAGTTGTACTTCATGCTTCCTTAAGTTCAACAGCATTCATAGCTTTGTCAGATGATTTTGAGGTGAAACTGGTATGCTCTTGAAGTACAATTTGCATTTATCTCAAGTCGGGTGGGTTTCTTAGACTGGATGGAAGGAAAAAATACATGAAACAACAAAGGTGTATTTTGTCAAATGGAAGCCTGAATAGTCATCTGTTTATTATCTCCTGCTGTCTTAGGAACACTTTATTATTGATCAAAGTAATAGCTTCTGAACTTAGAGCCAAAATACTTAATGGAGAGTTGATTTGGTAAATTGCTTTGTTTAGAAAGGGCCCTGTTGATCATGAGATGCTTTCTCAAACTGAAAACACGACTGTACCTGTGTGTGCCATCCTGAATTGCATCCAGCCAATGTATGCTGATGGGCAGCTGTGATACGGCATCAAGTAACTCCCTGGGGAAGGAGCAGCAGCAGTGCAGCATTGTTTTTTGCACAGTATGAGTGCTACAGGCCTTCTGTGGAAAAGGTCATCTTCACCTTCTGCTCCATGAACAAGCCTGTGTAAACACCCTCACTCTAGACTGCTTTGCTGGTGGCTTTGGTAAGTAGGCCATACCCCTCCATCCACAGGCCCACAGACACATCTGGGGTACTGCCCTGGGAGGTCAAGGCTTGCAGTTACTTGCAATCTCAGCTTTGGCTGAACTAGCCATGCTATTTGTGAAGATGTGGCAAAAAAGGGTTAAAATTCCAACTGCTGAGGTATTTGTTAGGTAAAGTATGAGGTATTGAGGGCAGCACCTATGTCAAATGGATTGCCTGTAACCTCTTTAATCAACAGATGCCTGGCATTAACCTGCAGTTGTGCCTCAGCTGGTGGTGAACAGCTGAATATTAAAGAAAAAAGAGAGAGCCACATCCTCTACTCTCAAAATTCAGAAGGAGCATTTGTGAACAGCCTGTTTTTACATGACAGTCTAGGCTTTCTTCTGGTAAGTTCAAATGGATATGGTATTAGCTGTAGTTTATGGCAGGTGCTCTCGAAAGCAGCACTTGCTGCTGCTGAAAAATGCTGGTAAACAGCAGTGCTGCATGTTTGGTTTGAGGGGAGATACTTAATGCAAATAGCTTGAAATCTTTTCTATTTTGTAAAAATTGCTGATCTAAACGCTGTAGATGTGGCAGGAGATGATGGTGTGATCAAAATGGTGTTTTTTTCTGAAGTTTGTGTTGTGGTATTGCTGCAGACAGAGTTGAATGTGTGAACAAGCAGCAGTGAGAAGAAAAGCCTTAGAAGAACTTGAAGAAAATAGTACCTTGTATCTCAAATTTTGTCCATCTAGCAAATACCAAGTACCACATTTTGAAAACCTCTCTTCATCTATTCCCATACAATACTGTGTGATTTCCAAAGCACACATACAAATGTCTTTAATTAGTTGACTATATGATGCAGTTCCAAGTATAAAGTTGCTGGTATATTGTGAGCTCTGAGCTTCAAAATGCCGTAGTGTAATTGAATTTTGTTGCATTTAGAACTCGGTGCATGCAGCAGTAGATATATCCAATAACAGATAGATGACTTTGCAGATGGCTATTGCATTCTGCTTTTTGTCTTGTTTGTCTTGTGTGGTAGGGATTCTTTTTCAAGTGAACCCTGGTAGTGTTAAAACCAAAATCTGACTCTTCTTAACAACAGAGCTATAAAACTATAGAGCATCTAACAAAAAGAGATCTTACTAAAAGTAGTCCAAAGATTTACTGATCTATGTAAATATTCTTAATGACTAGATGTAAGTTTGAGCCACTAGTTGATGAAAGTAACATCATCATAAAACCCCATCTATCTTAATTACTTTGGCAGTTACTACAGTTAATTTTGTAAGTTCAAGAATGGGGAGAATTGTCTTTAAGGCTGTATTTTGACGGGAATCTCAGTAAACGTAGTGTTATGCTGATTTACTGCAGGGAAGGATTCAGTTCTAGGATTTCAAATCTAGAACTGCAGGAAGTGGCTCTATTGGGATATATGAACAGCTGCTCACATTCAAAGGAGCTAAAAGGATTGGGGATTTTTAAAAAGACTATTTTAAATAATTTTTTTAAATGTAGGCATGGCATCAGTGTGCTGTCACTGTTGAGTGTTTGAAAAACTGGCATTTAATCAGTATCAAAATGGTAGATGAATTTGAGCTACTTTTATGAAGAAAAGAGTGACAGTCCTATTTGACAAATGTATAACTTGTTTACAGGTTCTATGGTAGTTTCTTTCCCTTTATAGCAAACAGCATAGTCCTGTTTGTTTTACAGTTTCATTCCTCATTTTGCCTCCTTCCAGCAACTGGTCCTTCTACAAAGACAGAAGGATTAAATGAAAGTGCAGTAGATAACAAACCAAACATATTATGAGCCTTCAGTAAGTGTTTTAGCTTTAACCAAACACTAAAATGTCTTTATTTTTATGTTAAACCATAATACCCTGAGCAGCACTACCATACCACCTATGCATCCACAGATTTAACATCTGTGGAACTAAATAAAGGCATGAAGTAGTGATTGATATAATTTTCCTAAGGTCATACATAGAGTTAAGAACTTGCCCAGTTATCCCATGTATTCATCTAATTATGCTTGCCATGTGATCGTCTTTTCCAACTGTCATCACTATTTTTAAATAGGTGTTTTGGCATAGCTTGTCAACTGCCTCTGCTCTGTGAATCCAAATACTTGTCTGAGACTGCTTAAATGTCAATCACTAGAGAACTTAGAGGCATGAATTCAGGGGATGTATGTCTTTACTCTCTTCTTTAGAACTGGCAGCTGTTGACCAGGCAAATTGCCATCCTGTCTTTTATATATGCTTGAGATTTTGTTTAACACAACATGTTTGATAGCTCAGCTACATCATAACAGTTTTTTCTTCATAAAATAAATAAGCCTCATAAAACTGAATAGAACTCAACCCAGGTTTCATCACTTTGTTGTTGTTGCTGCTCCTTCTTTACTTACCTGCCAATTCAGCAGCCTTTCAATGTCTTCTCTGTCAGGGGCTTCCTTTCTTTGGTGTAGGTGACTGGTTAGCCCACTCCATCAGAAATTATTCATCCTTTCTTTAGGTTAGTCTAAGACTTGTTACAGGATTTACCAACTGCACCCATGGCTAGCTAATGGACTCCTGCTAGTTTCTGTTGTGAGTCAGGTTAAATTGTTATCTTCATATTTTTGCACTGTAATAAAATACAAATTTACAGAGGCCATTCCTATACTCTCCCAATCTCTTGAATTTACTCTCGTGAACCTTTTAATTCCATCTTCAAAAGGTGAAACACTCATGGTCAGTCATGTCTTACCTGTATCTTCCATAGGACTCAATGAACTTTAAAAGGTTATGGGAGTCCCTCATGATAATTTTAGGAAATCATTTTGGTAGGTACCTAGCTGTTCCATCTCTCCAGAGAGAATAAGACAACAATTTCGCTGACAAAATAACTGAATTCTCAAAGAAATTAATGACTTTTTTTAATGAAGAAAGTTTATTGCAGGTCTGTTTTTTACAATTCTAGTAGAAAGTATAGCTAAGAAAGAAGATGATCTATGACCAATTCATAAGATCAAGCAACGGAAAAGAATAAGCTGAATACGTACTCTATTGAACTAGGCATTATGGGAAAGAGAACACCTCATCTATGCTGTGACTGCAGATTAAGGATAGCTGTTCCCCAATCCTTGTTTCCAGTGCCTGCACCAGGTGAACAGGGGGATAGCAATGACAAACCTCTGATAGCTATTGACAGCAGCTATTTGTAGTCACTCATCTATCAGCTTACCCTAGAACTAGGAACTGCTCCATTCATCCTAGTGAAGATAACATGCAGCAGGCTTTCTGTTCACAGGTCCAAAGTAATTTTATCTATTAGGTAGTCTGACCTTGGAGAAGGGTGTGGATGGGACACTTGTGGTTAGGATAGAAAATGGCTAGAACAAAAAGGCTTCCTTGATTCCAGTCTTTTTTACAAAAGAATGTCCAGTGCTCATGTTTACATCCCAAGTCACTTTATTGAAATTCATATTATCTAAACACTACCCTGAAGCCTGCAAGTCAGATACCAAATGTGATGCAAAACCAACCATCCTTCCCTCTATCTCCAGTGCTTGTCTCATGATTTTTTGCAGTTGGTTCATTAAAATTTTTTTTTTGGTGAAAATTTGCCTCTTCAAGTTTAGGAGAAACTTTGCTAAAAATGGAGGCATCAGAATAAAAAGCGAATACAAGTTTTCTTCCCTTATCTTCCTCTCCAACGTTTCTGAAAAATACACTCAGAAGAACAGCATAGGACCTGCTTGTAGAGTTGAGACCAGGTAACTGTTCATTGTCTAACTGCTCGTACAAAAACATGGTTAGCTACACCATGAGTTAGTCTATTTCGAGCCCAAGGCTGTGTGAAATGCAGTTAATTAAACTACCACAGATAACTTAAAAATCATCTAACGTTGCCAGAATCTTTCCCCTTCTGCTGTTCTCAAGACAGCGGCAAAGAGCACTCAAACTACACTACCACTCACCCACTAATAGATCAGCCTTCCATGATAGAGCCTGCCTTGGGCTCGCCAGGAGAGGGTGCACGCAAACTGAAAACAGACTTGACATGTGAAATGAGAAATTGTGGTGAGAGTCTGGGGAGCTTCAGTTGGATTTGGTTTCATCAGTCCAATGCACCAGGCTGATCCCCGGCAATCTCAGGAGATACTGAGGCAGGGAGCGTGGGGGATCTGAGTGGCTCAGAAGCAGCAGGGAAGAGGGTCTCAGACCCAGCCACAGGAGGATCATCAGCTGCAGCAGTAATTGCAGAAGTTTTCTCCATTCCAGCTCTACCAGAGTCCTGACAGCGCTTGCTGCAGAAAATCTGACTCTCTTTATCTAGAGCTGTGTTCTAAAAACAAACAAAAACCCAAAGCATCATATGAAAATAGCAGTTAAATAAAAAACCTTTTGTAAGGGTTAGACAATCTACAAGACATGAAGTGCATGCATTAGAGCCAGCAAAAAAAAGGAGAAATAACATTAGAAATCTTATATATAATTAATTGCAGGTTTTTGTCGTGCTGACTTTGGAAAACATAAGGAAAACTTATCTTCTGGACATATGCTTGCCATGATGATTGAGTTTAAAGTTCTGTGTCTCAAGTCTGATGTGGAAAAAAAAATTGACATGAATGGTTATGACAGGGCAGGAACTCTTCATACTAGCTTTTAGTAACATTTACGTACCTATGTTTTTGCAGACGCAAGGACGCATATGATACTTAGTGAAAATTTAATAATACATTTCCTGTAACAAACCACATGATAAAGAAGTTTGTGAAGATGACAGATGAACACCTAACAATTTCTCCCCTCTTAAAGGGTCTACTTTTCTGCTTATTGTTGAGAGTAAGTAAATGGCCTCTCATGATGCTGACACAGTGGCAAAAGGGCATCATTTCTGAATACTCTACTTAAAAAAAGAGTTTTCTGGAGAAGAGAGTAGCAGATTAGAATAAAAACTGAGAACTGTAATAGGTGGATTATCTGGAGTATGTGGTGTCTGCTGAAGCTGACAACTTTCATACTCTCTGAAGGATACTGCAAGTTATATTAAACCACAGTGTAATGTTTAATTGCTAGCGGAATGTCTAAAGTGACCCAGAGGGAAATGTAGTAGTTCTTGTGTCAGAAACTTAAGTCAGTATTGCTTTCTAAGACTTGGAGGGACAGTGTAATTTCTCTTGTTTTAGTTTAAAGGCTGATACTGATCATTACAAATCCAGCACCTTTGTCTTAGCTATTTATTTTGTGGAAGATCTTTAAGAACCATTGGTAATACTGATTTAAGTTAATACAAATTAAGGTTTGTAGCTTTTCTAGTTATGAGGAATGATGCAAGGTACACTTACTTAATGCTGGTCACATACAGCTTGGGCCTTCTACAGTAATCCACAAATGTGGACACCTGAACTGAGGAGCAGAGCAGAAATACATGTTTCATCTCTGTGACACCCCTGCATATGTATGTGTAAGTATTTTGTGGTTTATGTTTATATTTATGTTCACATTTATGTGAAATTTAATATTTTGAGCTGGGATGTGCTAATTTTGAAGTAAGGTAAAGTCCTCCACCTTTTCTTTAGCAATTAACTTTTTTGAATGACTGCTCAGGAGGAACTGCTTTATCAGTGTGAACGTTTCTCTGCATATTTAGTGGCATTTGTATAATGAACTATTCACTAAAATATGTGGGTTTAGATACTGAAATAATTTTCTGATACAAGTTAAATTTACCATCTGTTTTTTTTCTTATATAGTTTACTCCATCATGTTGTCAAGGACAGCTGAAATAAGGTATTAGGCTCTTTTTTCCAAACTGATCATATAGATTGGTAGTGAAAACTTGTTTCATTATGGAGTACATCAATTCAAAATCTGCCTTTTCCTGACTCAGCAAAGATAGCTGGATTTGCATCTCTGTTTTTCTCAGAGGACTTCTAGAATTTGCAGGTATACAGGTGGTGGATCGTTCTATAATCAGACTTGCCCAGACCCTCCTGCTGAAACTACTCTAATTTTGTATAATTATGTGATTGTGTGCTTGGGGCGGGGAAGTAGCAAGCAGCTTCATCGTACACCTCCTACCCAGAAAGCCTTCCTGATCGGCTTTTTCAGACCAAATTACTGACTATAAAAGTCCCCAAAAGGAATGGGTAAGTACTTTGGACTTAGGTGGGTTTTGTGGGGTTCTGTTTCTTCATTTTTAAATTGAGTTAGATGTAATGAGGTACAAGGAGAAAATTAGTACACAATTGAATACTCTGCTACTAACAATCTCTTGCGAACGGAGCATGCAAGGAAATGACAAGCTAAGTACCTAGGCTTCTGAGATTAGCTATGATGTGAAATAGTTTTATCATTATTAAAGTAGCTGCTATGCTGGCAGGATTGCATTTCCTCTCATTTGAAAAAGGGCTTGTGAATAAACAGGTTTTTGCTATTTCAGTGGCAGGATAAGTTATTTAAACAGGGAAAGGAAATGCTTTCAGTTCATGTTGATGGTTGATTTTCTCCTGTGATGTCCTCACAGTGCATACCTGCATAATGAAATTTAGTTTGGTTTTTGGGGGTTTTGGGAGCTGTAGAGGTTTTTGTTCTGGTTGGGGTTTTTGCAAGACTGAAGAAGAGGCTTAATTTTACTGTTGCGAAGTAAGAATGACTTTTTCCAAATTTAGGACTGATCACATTCTGACTATCTCTGTGATACTGTAAAGGCTGAAATTAAAATTTTTATTTCAAATATAAGCTGCTTATTTTAGTGGTTTTGGTTTCTTGGGGGGTTGTTTTTTGTTTGTTTTTTTTTTTTGTTTGTTTGTTTTTGTTTGTTTGCTTTTTTTTTTTCCCCCATAATTGCTTTTGGCTATTTTAAGATACATATATGGACAAAATTATTCCCAGGAGAATAGACCGAGACACATCTGAGGAAGCAAAAAAATGGCTAGTCACATCAGTGTTTCCTTCGAATATTTCAAATATGCAACACTTAATACAGAAAACTTCTTTATAATTATAGTGCTTGAAAGATTTTTGCTTTACTGTTTTTGTGTGTCTGTAAAACTCTTTCCACTTCAGACTGGCTGAGTTATTTCTCCTTTCTTCTTGTTAAAAATGGAGAACATGTATTTTTTTTTTGTGCAGCAGAACAAAGCATCGCAGTTAGTACGTACCATTGCCTTGGACCTACTCAGAGGAAAGCAATGCAGGCGTTGGGAAAGGAGGAAAAAGGAAGGAAGCAAGGGACAGAAACTCGACTTACTTTAAGCAGAACACAATTGCAACAAATTTAGATTTACAGAACATTTTGAAATTGACAAAAAAAAAAAAATCAGTAATGAATCAACAGCAACATGCTTTCAGGGGCAGAAAGAGTCTCCTGTGCAAGAATACTGAAGTAGGTATGTGCAGTTTTACTTATCTGCCACATGATGGTATTATCTGCATTTACCAGATGACAGTATTTGAATGAAGTGATGTGAAAAGGGATGCCATTTAATATGCATGTGGACTAATATAGCAATGCACTGCAATACATGAGAATTACAATATTGTGTTTGTCTGAATCTGAATGTTTTTAAGCAATGAGTGCTAATACAATAACTTCTTAACGTGAAGAAAACTAAACATCAGTGCTCTAGAAAAACTGGGGCAAGAATAACAAATTAGGGGGTTAACCTCTTTAGATTACAGTGTTTTGAACAAGAAGTTACTTTTCTCTTCAGCAATAACTGGGAACTGCATACAGAAATAAATAATTATGCTTTTACATCCTTCTGTTCCTTTAAGAAGGAAATAAGGTAGGAAAAGGGAAAATGCAAAGTTTCAATGAAGTGTACTTTCCTGGCTTAAGGAATGTCAGCAGCTAACACTCAGAAAAAAACCCACACCAATAAGAAGCCAGAAGCTATGCTGTCAGAGATCTGAGACAGGCTTAAGTGGCATGCAGGTTGGAGAGGGGCTGAGAGTTAGAATTAAAATTGCTCTTATATACATATAGTGCATTTTATACCAGTTTTCAGCTTCAGGCTTATCCATAGTCTCAACAGTATAAAGAATGAAGCTCTGAAGTCCCTCTCAAACTGTCAAGTCAAACTGTCAAATGAAATGTAGACAACAGCATGAACCTGAAATCCACATTCTGACCTCAAATTTTTATGTTACCACTTTTCCTACATTTAATATTTTGCCTATTTAGTTCATATAAATGTATTTGCAAAATCATATATATATATAATCAGAAACATAATTTTAATTTACCTACTTTCAGATGATTAGAACAATTCTTTGTTAACATTAGCGGGCTGGACTTTGAGAGTAATTAGCACTAATGGGGAGGGGTGAGGGTGGAATTCACTGTTATGTTCCTACCATAGGTGGTTTTAGTTTTCATGTAGTAACTGAAGTATGCGCAGTGTCCATCCTTGCATTAGACAAGAATGGACCACAGTAAGAACAGAATGGCAGTTCAACCTCTAATGTAGTTGCATGTTCTCTGCAAAAGTGCAGGGTCAGTTATGAGTTCTGAGTATTGATCACAGTAAATTCCATTTCTTCTACCATGATTCACACATCTGCCTTCTGGAATTACTGTTTATGTAAGTTCAACTGTAGGTCATCAGGGTTCCTTTGTATGCAGAGGCGAAGAGGTTACTTAACTAAATAGGTGGTCAGCATGATAAAAGATTACAGTTTTTATAATGAAAGATTTCAAATAGTTAATTAGCTTTGTTTCAACATGTAACTACTTAGTGTTTACATGTTTCTGTTTGAAAGCTTGTTTTTGTAACTTAGCTAGCACACTGATTGATAGACTTGGTCACTCTCAAGCAATGATGTGACAATTCACACTATAAATAAGTAAAAACTAGAATTAAAGACTGTTCTAGTTTTGCTATTCTTGCACCACACATGCTCATATAGCACTGTTAGAAAAATAGGCAAAGTATAATATCAATGTATAAAAATGTTAATTTCTCTTACCATGATGACAGAAACCCCAGCAGATGTGTTATTTTGCTTGGGTAGGGTATTATTAAAGTGCTGCTTCAGTTTACCTGTTACTTCAGCTTGCATATTATTCTCCTGGGAAGCATCATCCTGTAGAAGAATAAATGAAATATTCAAGTCAGGTAAAAAAAAAAAAAAAAACCAAAAAAAAACCCCAATATTTTTGAATGTAACTGAATATTATTCTCAGGTACTTTCTGCTTTTTAATATGAAGTAAGCATTCAGACAGGCAACTGAAAAGCAAATACCCTCTGCTATGTGAGATAGATATAAAAGCATATTTGTTATTTGGCTTTCTTTTAAATCTTGAATAGACCATAATGTCCTGACTTTGGAAACGTTATGCAGTACCACAAATACTTTTAAAAGTAACTGCATGCACTGGCACATTAGAATTGTCTCCTCTTGTTTGAGGGTACTCCACAGATCATATTCAGTCCCTCCTTTGAAGTGTGTATGGAACTAAACATTGACTACGTACATGTAAACCTAGTATTTATTAATAATGAACTGATTTTAAATCAATATGCAATGCACTTTGGTGTTCCCCATTGTTGCTGCCCAAACAGATGAAAGACTCGGCAGCCATCAGCTTAGTGCCTATGTTAAATTAGGTATTTTATTTGCTAATTTTAATTATCTTATGAAGTTTGAAGTGCTATGAGAAACAGATTGTACTTTAAGTAGCTTTGCAGCAAGTAAGATGCCAACATGCTTAACAGTGCTTCTACATATATACATTTTTGAGATGACTGTTTTCTAGGTTGAATATGAATAATGAAAAAGATGCTCAAGTAGCACATCTGCCCGTTATGTTAAGCAGGACTATAGCAAACCCCAGCGCCTACTAACTGCTGTTGGCAAGTGATACCCTCACTCTCCTCGTCCAGGACACAGAAGTTAACAGTGCTGCTGTTAGAGCTGAAGCTAACTTCAGACTCTTGCTGTTCAATCTTATGTGGAAATGAGGCCAGTAGTTCAATAAATGGAAGTGGGCATAGTAGAAGTGTAATGCTGCTTCTGAAAACTACACCTTAATGATTAGATTTAGAGAGATAATATAAAATCATAGACAAATGAAATTTACTCACTGACACCCAGGGATGGCTTAGGATCTGTGCTGCTGTGTACCGAGCTTCAGCATTCACATGTAACATCAGGCTAATTAACTCCTTTATTAAAAAAGAAAAAAGAGAAGAGTTTGAGGAGAGTGGGGAACAATATTCCAATTGAAAATATTGTTGCACCAGGTTCTTCTCAGTGCAATTTTCTTGCTACCTGGGTGAAAACCCAAGAAACACCAGCTCACACTGATAACAGTGCAACTTCAGTGGCACAAAAAAATTTGCCCTTTAGGTCTAAGAGTTTGTTGGACATCATATTTCATATCAACTTCTTTATCTTACCCATATGTCTCCAAGTCTTTTGAAACCAGATGAAAAGGGAATGTTAAAAAAACCATAATGCTTCAGTTTGTTTTTTGTATGTTCATGCAGGCGACCAGAATGAAAACAAACCTGGGATGGATGAAATCCTCTGTGGGCATGCACAATACTAACAATATCTAAACAGCACATATCAGAGGCAAGAAACTACATCTGAAATTCAAGAAACTGCTGAAATTAGTTTAAAACTACGTTCTGTGATGTGTTGCTCCTGAAGAATAAAAGTCATTTAACTTGTTTCATCAACTAAGGATCACCTGGTATAGGAAAAAGCAGATAAGATGGTAGAGAAAAAAATGCTTAATTCCACAAATGATATGGTTAATCCCAAAAGATTTGGTATTGTAGCTTTCATCGTATTTTAGAGGTGTTAGAGGAGATGTCTTTAGCTTTATAAAATACTTCCATGGGCCTTCTGTTAACAATGTCTACAGATATGATAAAGCTTAAGAGGCCATTGATACAAAGCAATTAGTAAAAAAAAAATAAAAAAAGATAAATATCCCACCCCAAAAAAAACCACTCAAAAAAAAGCCAGACAACAAGCATATAAAAACAAAACTACAACAACACACCAACCCAAACCGACTCATTTCAATTGTTTATTCATTCAAGTTTACTCTTGCACAACTACCTAGTTTACTGGTGTAATTCTTGATTTTGCAAGCCTATTAAGACAATTATGTCCCCCTCCCAAATCATCAACTTCATGTCCTTTGAGCCAAAATCCCCCTCAAAAAGAACTTTTATAGCCTCCAAATTTTCAGTCATTTTCTTACCAAGAGTATTTCAAGGAGAGATAGTTCTTGACTTCAGTTTTGGGAAATGGCATCTTCAAGCAGATAAAAAGATACCTAACTCAGAGGTTTCCCAATTAACCAAGTTATTTAGCCTGTGTAAGTCTAAGCGAAAGGTCACATTTGGTACCAGAACTGAGAGGCCTTATTGTTCAGAATGTGTGTCTGGAGGAGTGTGAGATGTCTGGAGGTTGGGAAATGCTGGCAAATGGATAAACAGCCATTGGGAAATGCAAAAGAAATGCAACTTCTCATTGGCTGGATAACAAATAATCTCCACATGATAATTAGAGTGCTCAGATATCGTTCAGAGTATGTTACTGAATTAGCTTGAGAAGTGGGGCTTAAACACCGCACCCCTGCGTATGGCCACACCACCCTGAAAACACCTACAGAGCCCTGTTCAACACTATCCAGCACCTTCAAAAGGAAGAATATGTCTCTGGATCCGATGGCAAAGCAACAAACAACACAGCTACTCCAGCTCCAAGCACAGCAACAACACCAACCCCAGCAGCAAGTATAGCAGCTATTCAAACCCTGACAGCAACAGGCAACACAGCTGCTGATGCTACTCAATCCCCAAGCACAGCGGCTGCACCAACCCTGACAACGGACACTGCAGCCACTCCAACCACAGTGATAGTCACTGCAGCTAAACCAAAGGACCTATTTGTGCCAATATCAGTTGCCCCTGTAAGCAAGGGGAAAAGCAAACAAGAGGCACAAATAGCAACCCGTAGTGAAGAAAGATGAAGAACCAATGCACTTGAACTTTGTCTCACACACAACCATTTTCAACACAAATAGCAATAACACAAGAACTATTAGCAACGGTAAATTGAGCTGGCTGCACCCGTTGAAAATTTCTAATGACTGGCTCAAGTAAAACAGGAACAAATATGTCAGTTACACTCAGTCCACATAGCGATAATTTTTCTTTTAAGAATGATAGGGAAAAATTTAGAGACACTTATTTTACAGACAAAGCACTGAACCTGCTATAATAGTCCATCATTAAATAAACTGAATAGCATGTGATATCCACTGAATGCAGTTAGCATTCTGCTACATGTACTCAGACAATAAGATGGTGGCCTGCAAAATCTGAGCCTTCATTAAGCACAGTTAAGCTAACTAACTGAAAAGGCACAGCAGCTGGAAGACTGGGTAAGAGTCGGTTTTGAATCTTTCACTCTGCCTTTCCAACTGTGCACGGTCTTTTCTGTGGCTTGTCGGAAACAAAAGATATCAATACCTTTGCTGAATCAGTGATGTTATCCCAGTAGGGAGAAGGAAATTCCAGCTTCCCAACAAGTATCTGATCAAAAAGGTCTTCCTGAAGATTGTTTTCACTGTAGAATAATAGTAATGAAAAAGACCATGAGAAAGAATTCAGTTTGTCATGTGAATTTATAACTTGATTTGGGGATGGAACAGAAATTATATTCTATCAGATACTACAAATGTGTAATTTGCAAGCTTATATAATGGCAGTACTTCTGAGGTGTTTGCCATAGTTATGCATTCAGAAGTGATGAGAACAGAAAAACTAATACATTGAGGTAAAAAGGCCTTCCACTGGAATAGAGACTCCGTAGCTAACATAGGAAAGGTAATTAAAAAAGTCAGTTGCCAGCCTAGTTCTAAAGGATCTGCTGCAGAAAGTACATTATTATGTGGGGGGAGAGGGGTAGTAAAATGAGCCTTTTCTGTTAAACTGCCACAACAGGAGAATTTTCAAAAATTCAAAGGGAAGATACGGAAAAGACAGGGTACACTTAATTTACTGAATATTGGCAGCCTATTGATACTGAAAGGGTAAGTACTTTTGTTTCAAAAACCTGATATCATAAATATTCAGAGATCAATGGCAGCATTTTTTGTTGTTTTCTTTTAACTTGTTTGTTGGCCCTAACCACTGAGAACACCTACCCAACCTATTTCTGTAATGACAACTGACCTCTCAAGTTGGTTTTGCAATAAATATTTATTAACCTTGGTTAAGACCTGATTCTAATAGCATGGTCTGGACATTCTCCATACCCAACCCCTAAACTCTATTCAAAGCAATGACCATTTGTTTATATAAAATATCTTTCAAAACATGTTTTCAGTTTCAAACACAAACTAACCACATGCAAAAAAAATAAATACCTAACCTAAATGCCTTTTTTTTTCCCCACTGGCATTTGTTTTTATATTATTCTTTGCAAAATATATAGTCTAGTGATTTTTAGTTAGAAACTAAGTATTTTGCTGTCAAAGTGGACAAAACAGACTGAAAAAAAATAACTTCTATGTGAAGAGGTGAATTCTCTATTAAAATGTGCCAATTCCTTCTCATTCCCTGGAAAAAAAAAACAAGTGCTGAGACACGAAGCATATCCATGCGATTTTTAGTGGAACTCACACGTATTGTGGCACTGAAAAGCAAGAATCCCGTTTGCAAACTCCATCGCTCGTATGACACTTATCAGAAAGCTTAACAAGGTTAAAAATGCCGCATAAACAAATTCTTCCCCTCAAGTCAGCTTACTATTTAACCTCCACCCTCGACGCCACAAACCAGTAAGCTGCTATGCCCAAACAGAAACACTAGAGGGCAAAGTGTAGTCGTTAATTAAAATGGAATACGCCGGGCAAAAGGAACTATTCCCTCACACGACAATACCGCTACGCCCAGCAGTAAACCAGTAGCAAAGATAGCAAGTAAAATTGATCCCAAAACGTTAAACGAGTGACAAGGGAACAATATAAAATCAAACAAGCAAACAAAAATTGAACAAAAAGGCAAAGAAAACGTGTTAATCTAATTTACTTTTTTTTCCCCCATAATGCCTTATTCAGGGTGATAGGTAAGATTGGCTCAGAAAGAACATGGTTTTTACTATTTTTTCCCTTGGACATACAGGGACACTCACCTGCGAAAAGGTGGAAATCCACATAACAGTATGTATGTGATCACACCTGCAGCCCAAATGTCCACCTTTAAGCCATATCTGAGAAAACAAGACCATGTTACTTGTGCTCGATTAAAAAAATAAAAGACATTTCCATAAAAAACCCTGATTATATTTACATGAATATATATTGAGAATCTGTGCTGTTATTTGCTGATGATGTAGAAATGTATTTTGTACCTAAGTGTCATTTTACTTGGCATCCCTCACAGTCTTAGAAAATTGTAACATCATTTTTTTCCTTTTTTTTTTTACCCCCATAAGCCTCAAGGCTCTCCAGGGTGTTCTGAATATGCTCAGATTCAATTCAGTATGAAGGTTTTGCAATTCAGAATCACTAATGATAAAAGACATGGACATGCTTTCTTTGCCCCCACAGTAGAGTAACTATCTATAAGGTTATCATGTGTTGCTAAGCAACAAGAAATATACCAATTCTCCAGTCTCTTGAGTGAGTAACACGGGAAAAAAGAACTGCACTTTTCTTTTAAAGCACAGAAATTAAAACACTAGAGGTCAAAAAGAGGTCTTTTTTCCTATTCCTTTCTATCCAGGAGATTCAGTTTGTCAAAATCTAAAACATGCAGATGAAATGCCCTTTGACATCACTGCATCTGTGAAGTATGTCTTGATATGACAAGTGCACTGAACAGTGCTTGAAACAATACAACAAACCTCCTCCCATTAGGAAGACCAAATTCAGAATGGTCACAGGTACGGCAAGAGCCAGTTAACATGGAATTGAGGTCTGATAGGTCTAAAAGGAAAGATGGCTTGTGAAATTCTACCATTTTACCAAATTATTTTGTATTTATGTAACCACCTCTTAAATACAGAAAACTGGGATGGTGTAATTAAACCAACAGTTCTCAAATAGCATGTGTCACCCAAACAAGGTTACTTTAGATGTGCTCTGAGAACAGGTTTAGACTATGTGACCTCTGGGGGCTCTTCCCATATAAATTTTTCTGTTTTGAACATGAACAATGTATTCTGTTTGGTTTTCCCCAACCATCTGCCACAGCTGGTACAATGGGATTTGAATGGTGAGGTGAGGCAGGGAACACAAACCAATAAAACTCCACAGCTCTGGTTCTGGGAAGATGACAAGGAGGTAAAGATGAATCCCAGGAGCAGAATGAATGAGGAAACTGGCCTTTTCATGGAACTGAATGATGCCTGTTTTGTCATAAGTGCTTTGGATACAAAATGATGAAGAACCAGCCTGTCAGAGTGTTCTAGTTCTTACAACACTTAGGAGCTACCTGCCAAAAATAACTGGTTAAAAGGCCTATGTCTCAGTCATCCTCACCCTGTCTCTGCAATTATTTCTGGAGCCACATAGGTGGGTGTACCACAGACAGTAAATAATGGTCCTTCAACCACAGTTGCCAGTCCAAAGTCTCCTAGCTTCAAAGACTTCGTTCCATCTGGATATTCACATACCTAGAACCAGCAAAATAAAAACAGAATGAGGAGAAGAACATCTGAATTTTTTAAATCCCTTGTTTGGAAAATAATAATCAGAACAAAGAGGTAACTTCCACATTGCTGTAGGGAAAGAAGAGAAAAATGGTATGACCATTGATTACCACAGTGATGCTGAAGATAGTGCTCATGGCAGCTGTCTGCCAGCTATGTAGGTCAGACCATGATACAGCCTTAAGCAACTAGACGGGGAGGAAAAAGCCAATCCTAGAATGCTGAGAAGTTTTAAATATGTTAAAAAAATATAAAACTATACTCCCATTTGATTGTGACCTAGAGTTTAAAATGGGATTGGCAGCTACAACCAGGTTTAACTTCTGTGACTAATTTAGTGTAAAGCTAGACTGCATACTGAATATTTCATATGCAAATGTTTTCCCTAAGCTTAGTCTAGGCAAGTTCAGTATGGGAGTGAGAAAGGTGACTGAGAAGTGTTTTGGTTTCTGCGCAGACCCAAGTGTTTTCTTATGGCAAAGATGATAACACCCCTAAGAAACTAATCTCAGTTTTGTTCTTAAAGTAAAACATTTATGTTATGATTTCAATGGGATCTAGTTTTCTAGAATGTAGGACTCCAGAATTTCCAGAATGGCTGAATTAATTTGATTTTCTCAAACAGCTAAATACTGTAAGGCAGCAATACCTTCCTTCATTCTCTTGTGTAACTCATATAATTAATGGAAACACTTGTTCTCCTTCATATAACATCTTCGTATCTGCTATTACTCTTATTTTTTTTGTATTTTTAAAAGCATGAGTAGTAAAGAGAATGTAATACAGACAGCTGGATGACCCTGTACAGACTAACTACTAACTTAGTAGTAGAACTGAATACTTGCAATTATAGGTAGCAATTGATGGCAATTATTTGCATTTACATTCAATGCCAGTATGTTATCTTAGCATTCTGCCACTGTCAGTCACAGTGAATAAGATTTGCATTTGTTGGGTAATCTCTTTAGGTTTTCTAGGCAGAAAAGACATTTGTGCTTATTTATAAGTGATTTAATCACTAATGAGAGCTTAAAATTTCTTTGGACTGGCAGTGTTTGAAGACGCACTGATAGTGTGACTTCCACCTTCATTGTCTTTTTTTTTAAGTATGTTGCTGTGACTACGTTTTTAGACAAAGCACACACTCTCCTCTTTCCTTTTGCTAAACAATCTAATTTATTTGAGGGCTTATTTAAATTGCTAAACATTGTCAGTGGAATTAGTTGGGAAAGAATTGACTATCAATTGGAAAATATTTTCAGGTTCTGATGCTGTCTTTGTAATAGTTCAAAATCTGCTCTGGGATAAGCCATGACTCCTACTGTAGATGCAACCTCATTAAACAGGATTGACAAACACCACAGAAGGCTTTAAGAAATGCCTACTTTGTGTTGGTGAAAGCTACTAGTGTTCCTGATGACAGTGGCTCAAGCAGGGAAGATTATGGTCCTGTTCATTGTACAAAACATAGTATCTAATACTTGGTATCTAATACATAAATATAACCTCTGTGTATAAGCAAGACAGTGTGCTGTTCCCATTCTGTGAACTGTAGTCTAAGCAGTTCCCAAAGCAGACTTCGTGGTAATTCTTGCCAACACAATTATTTTACGTCTCTGCTGGAAACAAAAGTAGTCAGTACCCTAGGACAAAACAAATGCATGAATAGACTTAATTCCTAGTTAGAATACTGGTAAATCATCAGAAAGATGTTCCTACTATGACAGTGAAAGGAAAAAAAATGCTCCAGATGCTAACCATATGATCTTTCAAAGAAATGGCACTCAGCCCACCTTTTCTCCCACTTGCAATCTATAATAAATAATTCATCAATACAACTTTAAAATTAATTGTTTTATGAGACAACACTCCTGTTTATCCAAATGGCAACCAATTAAAATGTAAATAAAGGCAGGTATAAGGACAGGGCTGAGCACAGCTCACTTGGGTTATGGTGACTGCTATCTCTTGGCACAAGGATTGTTTCATACATGCTTACTCTAAATTAATATTCCTGCTGTTCTCTGCTCAGCTCCTTGACATTTATATACAAGCATTTGCATTACTGAAAACAAAGCAAGAGAAAATCTTTGAAAATAAATGGGATATACCAGGAGATTTTCTGGCTTGATGTCTCTGTGCACAATATTGAGACCATGAAGGTATTTGAGTGCGCTGGCTAGATTGTAGACCATTGCACTCCCATCTCGCTCTGTGTATTTTGTAGAAGAAGTGATAGCATCAAATAGATCTCCCCCCTAAAGAAATGGAAAGATAATAGATCACTGCATGAAAAATAATAAAGATGATGATTTCATCTAAAAACTGCATAAAATATTCCTTTACAAAAGGCATCTCAATTAGCTGTTAAACAGCAAAAAAAAATATTTTGCTGAAGCATGATCTTGTCACTGAGGTACTAGACTGCAACTTGTGCATTCTACATTATTCTCAACGGTACTCCAGGCTCCTGGTGTCTAAGTTTAGGCAAATCACAGCTCTTCTCTGTCTTGATTTTATTCTGTTGATCTTCCTTTCTTTGATCCCTCATTTATATTACCTACAGGTACAGGCATACAGTTTCCCTTTTCTCTGTCTCATTAATACTTTTATGTAGCAAAGCCACAGCCCTGATTTTGAGTAAAGCTTAAAGTAATATAAACTAGCCCAATAATAAAAAAAACTAATGAAAGAAAGATGCAGCAATTATAATGAACTGCAAATTGGAATTCCTGTAGTACTGAATATTTTATAGATACTTCTGTAGATGTATGTCCCATCCCTGGAAGTGTTCAAGGCCAGGCTGGATAAAGTTCTGAGCAACATGGTCTAGTGGAAGGTGACCCTGCCCATGGCAGGAGGGCTGGAACTAGATGATCCTTAAGGTCCCTTCTAACCCAAAGCATTCTGTGGTTCTATAAGATTGCAGAAATATCAAATAAATATAGCTGAAGAGGACAAGCAACATCAGCATGATCTTTTCCAAGCTAAATGATTGTTATGATTCTACAATACACTGAAGTTCAGAACCTACAGATGATTTACAAATGTGGTAGTTGTGCAGTCTCTGATTACAGATGCTCTGTTCCTCTTGGAATACATAACATGTGAGTTACTGATGCAGCATTTCAAGCCATTGCAAGAAATTTTATGTGGGTGTCTCTATGATGGTTACCGTGGAAACTTCTGTAGGAGTGATCTGTCTGAGCTGTGGGTGGCATTCCAAGCATTTCAATACATGTGGAAGAGAAATAGCAATTCAGGAAAGAGGGGCCAAGATGGTGGTGTATTAAAAATTCCGCAGTGCTAAAACCAAAAAATCCTCTACTATATAAAAACAACATCTAGAAAGAGAGAGAAATGGATAGACTACAGAAATTAATGAATTCAAAAATTACAGACTTTATTTAGAGATTTCTCAGGCTGGTAACTATTCTAGGGAGGTACTCCTGAATATAAAAATGTTTTAGGCAAATAAAAAGTGATGCCGATGCCAATATATATTATTTGTATCTAATATGCTAATCAAACTGTTGTGTATTCTTGCTGTCTATGTACAGAAAACAGTCAAGAGTGCATGACTAAAATTTATTGCAGCTTGTGTGCTTGTTTCATGAAGTGAAAACAAAAATGAAGATTTTGTTTTCTCTGTACTTGTATGAAAGCAGCATCTGTTTTCTGGTGAACTGGAAAAAGGTGAGTGAATGTTTGATACAAGCAAAACTGGTGATGTTTTTTGAGTTTTAATTTTGCTGGACCATAATCACTTGAGTTTAAACCATTAATTATATCTATTTTCTACTAAGATAAATCTATTAAAGAGATTAATTTTTTCTTTAAAGAAAATAATTAAAGACACTAGTTAAATAAATGCAGAGGTTCTGTCAGTAAATGATTATCACTATTATCCCGTGCATATTGTAAACTTGATATAAAAACCACTATCCCCCTTCTCACATAGCAAAATACCTCAAATCTATGTAAGTAATTCTAAGTGCAACTAGAGAGACATAAATTCCATTAATATAACTGATTGACAAGAGTATTTGCGTGATTAAAATTGCAAGTTACCACTGAAATCTTAGCTGATTATGTTTCCCAAGATCTTAATGTGTCTAGATACTTCTCAGACTCCACACCACACAGAGAATTAGCAAGAAAAATTCTCATTGGTCTTACCTTGACCAGCTCCATCACAAGATAGAGTTCTGTTGGGGTGTCCATTTCCTCTATAAGCATAATAATATTTGGATGCTTCACTTGACGCAGAATAGACACTTCATTTTCAATCAGGTGCTCCTGTTCAGAAAAGAGGACAGACATTTACCTGAATAGACATGAAATTGCCAATTCACTTTTCCTTTGATCAGCTGACTACTGATCACTTGAACAGTGAGCGCCCTTTTTGCTGCTTAATTTATATAGCAGACAGTTATTGTCAGATGCTGGATTTTAACTTGCATTTTAGGTCAACAAGACTTCATCATTGAACAGATTTAATTTACCATATTCCACATACATACCCCAGAACATGACAGCAATTCAGAAAATGCAGATTATATTCTTATGTGGATATTATGAGGTGAAATAAAGTTCAGACTCCCCTCTCTCCCAAGCTGGATCACTGTAACCTGACATACCTCATCAACAATTAACATGTTCTTGAGCCTCACTAGCCTTCACCTCTCCTTTAGTGTAGGTTACTCATGACAGATTACCTAGGATTTATTTGCAAGAACTTTATTTTTTTAAGAAAGTTGTGGATTATATGCAGAAAAAATGTAACTGCTTTGGTTACAGATTTCAGTTCATTTTATATGTATGTTCAGAGTTACAATCTGCAAAATATGTAATGGCTCAGCTAAGTCATTGTGGCTTCAACAGATTAATAGCACATACTGAGTTTAATTTCCCCTTTGCTATACTTCTGAGGAAGCTATGAGTTTCAAGAACAAATCAGTTTCAGAATATTTTATTTTCTAGAACATCTTAGCTTGGTTAACACTGAAGAGTGAAGAAAAGCACATACTCCTGTCATGTGAAGAACAGTTTGCATTTTCCTTTATATTGAAACACATATTGTATAATATGTTTGTATTAGAATACAGATATTGTATTTAGGTTCACTGCAAAATAAGTAGCAATGCTTGCATAAAACATAAGTTTCCTTACACTTTGGCAGATAACAAATCATAGCACTGGACTCGGCACTTATTCATGTTTAATGCATTGATTAGTAGCATGCACTTCATGCATTTGTGAGCAGCGCACTAAAAGTAGATATGATCAACTGTGCAGAGGCAGTGATCGAAGACCTTAGGCTACTTCAGCTTCTACTTCCAGATCTATTACTTATAGATGCATTGTGTTTTTGACAAAGCTTTATGTGGCTGTGTAACTCAGAAACAACATGCCATGTGTGCATCTCATTTTGTGAGAGTATGGCGCGGCATACAGGGGTTAAACAGTCACACCTTTGAAATTCAGTTTGAAAGAGCATCAACTGTCATTTTGAACAAATATATGTCTGCTCCAAGCAAAGTGCTCTGGAGAAAAAAAGAACAAACAAACATGAAGCAATTTTGTTAAACACAGTGCTGAATCTCATCAACAGACAGAAGTGAACAGCCACAGCATACTAAGCTTTATGGATGGAAGCCTGTAAATTCAAAACTAGCATTAAGAGTCCAAGCAAAGCCCAGAATCTTATTACAGTTTTATCTACCCAAAGAACTGAAAATAAATATATTACAAATAAGGCACAACAGCCTTACCTGCACTTTCTTGGTTTCACGGGACTAAATTGTTTTTTCAAATAAAGCTCAGGAATAATGATGTTTGTTTAAAATAAACTGTTTTTTTTTTTTTAATGGCTCTAAAATGTCTCTGACCTATTGTTTTAATACGTGTCCTCAAAATACTAATACCTAGTTAGTTATTTTCAACCACTTTACTGGTTTTGCTATATTTTGCCAGATAAAAAAAATAGTAATTCACAAACCTTTTATAACGTCCTCCTGGATAGTGCAATATATGTTTCAGTCTACATTAATACAATTTATTTACAGAGAATTTATTTTATAATCAACATTTAAGCTGCTTTTGGAAAATACATTAGTCAACTGGATTCAACTTTTAGAACATTGACGATAAACTGCTAAAGAGCAGTGAGCAACATACAAACCCTGCATATTTGGCCAGATGGGTGTTTTTAAGACAGGGCTTATGTTGGCACAGGAAATGGAGTGAGGGAGGAATAAGCTGTAGAAAAGTTTAATTATTTTCTTTGCTGGAACTCTTCCAGGACAGTTCTGCCACCTACCAGGCAGGTATCAACATCTTAACAGCAGTCTTGTGCTTACGCATACACATGTATCTGTATGTAGCTACAGACACAGGTCCTTTCAAAATAGGCAAGTATGCATCCATGGGGTTGATATTTTTTATTTGCTTGTTTTAAAGCAGTGAGAACTATAAATAGAAAATTTGTCTCAACTCTGTTATATAAAATGGACTAACTCTGGCCCATCCCAATTTATGATACCTAAGCAGCTGACTCAGACAAGTAATAAAACACGTTTAAAGTTGCAAGCTGTACAAATCGCCCAGAAGTTTTCTTTTGCTGTGAAACACACTGCGTCACCCTTCCCACAGCCAGAGGACAACATTTGAATCTCAAAACAGTAATTCTAGCACTTTTTCTTGTGGTTATACAAGATTAACAATATTAAGATTCCCTTTTAAATATCCCCTCAAATAAACTTAGAGAATATGAGACAAAGTGATGGGGAAGCAGGAATATTAATCTCCTATAACCTAATACACAATTTAAAATCCACATAGATAAAACATTTGTTTGAGAACCTCTATTTAAAGCAAGTCATCACAGCAGGTAGTGCATTAGTGTACAGTATTATACAGCTCATTACCATACAAAGAATGTCATACAGACTCACTACATCTTCCTACAAGGTCACATTCAGTATTTGGAGCTCTGAATTGCACTATATAAATCACAAAAAGGGTACCTTTAAATTAAAACCCTGACCTAGCTGCAAAGTTACCTCCACCATTCCATCATTAAAAAAAAAATAACATTTTGCGTCAAAAAGTCCACATTCTCCATCATCTTTGAATGGCATATTCACTACTCTTAAAGAGACTTTAATCCAGAATTTTATTGCTAATTAATACTGTGCCCTTCAGTGTTCTTTTAGCTAACACTAAACAAAAATAAATCCATTTGATTCATAAGAGTACTTTGGTTTTAAGGTATTGCAAAGCAGTGAAAATAGAAGCAATTTGTTATCTATTCCAACATTTAGTCTAAATTCGTGGCTGCAGGTTGAGGTCTTCCTTTTTTGAAAACCTCTGTCCTTGGGAGGAAGGTGAAGGTGATGTCTGACACTCAGATATTTACTTCATTTATGTAATGTGCTGTTTTGCTAGGCAAACAATTTTGGACTTTTTTGTTTTCAGCATGAATTAAAAATAAAATTTAAGGAACTTTTTAAAGAGATCTTTGCTGTATAAGATGGTGAAACTCCATAAATTGAAAGAAATTATTGTGCAAATTTCTTTCCAAATCCATGTTCTGTATATAAAAGGGGCATGAACAATCTTAAAAAGATAGAAATAAGAGGCAGAGGTATAGGCATTATATATAAATACACATACAGCTGCAAATTTCCTCTCTAATATATTAAGATCAAAATGTAATGCATTCTGAACACATACTAGCATTTTCTTTGTTAGTCCCACAAAACAGACGTCAATTTAATTTTCACTCTGTTATCCAGTAGACTAACACTCACTACTTTTATTACTTACTTCTTGGATACCCTATCATTCTGTTAAACAAATATCCTGAAAACCGTCACAAACACAAACACCCCCACCGTTTATGACTAATGAGCAGCTGCTAGTGCTGTTTCTGCTATTTTTCTTATAAATGCAAATTGTTGTACTCTACCTTTCCACAGCATTTAGCCTTGTCTATGATCTTCAGTGCAAACTCTTTTCCTGTGGATCTAGCAAGGAAAACATGAGAACCATTAATTAGAAACTCATCAACACAATGTGGCATTATCTGTAAGAATATAGACCATCCTAAGAGAATGCCTTGACTCAGGGAGGTTGCTGACAGAGAATTAATAGAAAGGACCTGATTTTTTTTTGTTGTCTCAGCAGCATCTGCACTTGCTGTTTCCCTGACTACCATAGCTCAGCTCACTTTTAGTATAAATCCCAGGCTCCAGCTGCAATTCATTCTTCTGTGACCTGGCACAACTCTCTGTCACTTCTTTAATGCAACATGCAAAATTTGACTTGAGCCTTCCATTTAGCTTTGTTCAACTGGTAGGCTTTAAAGATTAAATCATACACATTTATGTGCAAGTAAGCAGAAGACAGATTGATACCCTAGTATAAAAGCTCAATAGGATTCAGCAGAGCTAAAACCCCATAGTTTATTGCAGACTAGTCTAAAATCCCACAAAATTTATTAGGCATTTATTTTGATCTTTTCTATTTTATTCTTTCTTTATTTTTAAAGTATTGTATGGAGTTCTATAACAGTCCTCTAAAGTCCCATGACATTTAAGAGGCTGGTTATATACAAAGTAAAAAGGATTAATGTTTTCCATATATACTGTCACAGAAAGGAGCTCTTGTTTGCCTTTCATCAATCTAAGCAATAAAAATATTCTCCATTTCTCCAGAAGGGGAGAAAATGAGAGAAAAAAACAACACAATTTTTTTTTTAAAGAAAAACAACAACAGGACACTACTTATATTAATGATAATTAAAAATAACAAAAAAAATGCCACAAATCCCTGTTGCTACCGTTTTGTGTTGTGTCAGTACCTACATACTTCAGTGTGCATCACAACACCACTAGCATCTATGGTAAAAAACACTGGAGGCAGTTACAAAAGCAAATGCCAGGCATGTTTTTAAAATCCCAGGTTATTTTTCACTAAACTTTTGGCATTAGATACACTACTCAAAATTAGTAACTTACAAATTAAAAAATAACTGAATTAATGCCTTACATCTGACTTATCCATTATTGAAAAAAAGCAGCAGAGAATCTTAGCTCTGAAAGTGCAGCTGTATCTGTGAGGTTGTCATAGTTACAACCTGATCTGGTTTGTAGAAGTGTTATCTAAATGCTATCAGTGAAATGGTACCTGTGAAATGCCATCCTCTTATGTTATGGACCTAATGTAAAATCTAATATGAACACAGTGTGTAATTCAAAATCATAATTTATGCATTATACTAAATTAATTATCAAAAAGCCTGAGAACAACTGGTCTGCAAAACCCACTTAATAAACCTCCAGTACTTATGCTGCGTAGAATGAGGGGTTAGCATTTTCAAAGCCAATTTGTCAACCAATATCAAATCCCTCTTGCAAATGTCCTTCAATATAGAATCTAAGAAAAAAAAAACCTGGGATAACATCCACAAAATTTGTGAGCTAATACTACTGCCTATCATATACCAGTATTGTCTGACAGTTTTCTGGTATTCTTATGTCTATCTGTCAGTGTCCATCTGTTGGCTCATGTCTTTTTATAAGCAGACATATAGGCACCCTTTACAAAAGAGACCATCTTATTTTTTTTGTTGAACAGATGATATGATAGGCTGCTCCACAACTAAGGCTTCCAAGCATACCACTATTAGAAATGAAGTATAATAAATAAAAATTGAAAGCCAAGCATTTATAGTTGGCATTTCCTCTCTCATCATTATTCTTAGCAACTACTGTTGTGTATTTGTACAAAATTCACATAATAATGCTTCACTAAATACAGAGATTGGATCACATACAAAACTTGATTTTAAAATTTAATTCTGCCTTTTTCTTAAAAAAAAAAAAACAAGAAAAGAAGAAACATATTAGAAAGTTGTTTCTCTAGTCCACAAGATGAGGTGTTGAAACACAATTGACGTAGCAACCTTCATCCTATTTTCATCAGAATTTAAGTGATTTTCAAAAAGCACAGTCAATATTCCGGAAAAGAATAAATCACATTATCTTAAGCTTTTAGCCTGTTATCTTTCATAAATATTGCTCGCTCTACAGATAAGAAAGGATCTGTGGCTGGTTTCAGGTTACACAGGAGAACACTGTGAAGCATCATTCATTTGGTGCCTGCACCAAAACTTTGGTGTTTTAAACCATGGAAGACCCTTCAAAAGACAAGATATGCTGGGGCCTGACAGGATCTGCCTGACCCAAAGGGGAAAATACATCTTTTGCTGGTGTAAGACAATGGGGCTGATTGAGAAAGAGCTTTAAACTAGAATCAATGAGAAAGGAATGAGCAACAGGATTGCAGCAGGTAAGCTTCAGGGAACATTTACACTGCTCACTGTGGTAATGCTTGTCAGGAGCCAGAGTTTGTTGGTATAACGTGTAAAAATACCCCAATATTAAATTAAAAATCAAGACCTTCATGTCCAGATGTTAACACTGCTGAGAAGCATTATCTTAAAATATGCATATGCAACAGGAACTATTTTGAACTGTAACTGTAGCATTTCAAGATCGCAGCCACTTTTTTTTGTTTAGTAGCACTGTGCTCAACTAGTTTCTCTAGGAGCTGCCACTGCAGTCTTTGTTACTCTATAAGCTTTGCATGCTTGCACAACGCTTTCTCCAAAAAAGTATTAGAAATAGCAATTGTCATATGTTGCTATAAACCAGAAGGGTGCATTAGACATTGTGTTACATATTACCTGCCAATATTATTCTCTGTAATGGATAAAGATAATCCAGATACAGTGTGAAGAAACAATTTGCTTGAGGAAAAAGCAATAATGGCCAGAGAAACCTATGTTTAAGCAGAAGAGGCCTCTGAATCAGACTCAGCCCAATGCTTTTGGCCCGTTTGAATGACTCAAAAGAAGTATTTATCTCTACTTCTCTACGACTGGAATGAGATGTTTCCATTCATAATTATCTTTCTTTTCATTTAAATAAAACCAGCAGATGAGGATCAAACAATAGGAACTATCTCTAACTTTTATGGCTTTTACAGATATTTGTTGAATTTGCCCAATATTTGCATACAGGTTGGAGATTCCTCATAATATTTAAGAAACTGACATAACACTCAGATTGATGAAGAAAGCACAAAGTGATTCTAAAAAATACACTGAGAAAGTGCCAGTCAATTCATCTGTTATGTTTGCACTAGCAGCAAAGTGTGACACAAATCTTGCAGGAGAAGTGCAGTAACACAGCACAGGTCTATAAAGGACTCCTGTCTGCTTGATGAAAAATCAGGCATAAGACTATTTCAGTCTCACGGCACTACCTCAAAGAAGAAGCAAGCACAAGGGAGTCAGTAGTACAGCCACCTACTCCATGCCTTTAAGAATACTTTGCCCACAGTACACTGAAAGCTGTGAAAAAAATCATTTAAGCAGCAGGCAGTAGTGATACTACAGCAGCAAAATTGCTGAGGCAGAATGGAGGCCTCTCAAAGACTGTTTAGATGCCACATATAATTTCCTGCCATTCACAAAGTCTGTGGTGTGAGGGGACTTCTTAAAGACCTGTGGGATTTGTTTAAGAGCCTCCATTAGGTAACCCTTTTAGTTCTGGGAATAAAAAGCCATGTTCCTCTGCTGCTCTTGTACCCCTTTGCTGGAATAATATAATACATGGGAAGCTGTGTGGTTTGCTATGCCTAGCTCTCCTGAATTATAAGAAGCATAACTTATCAAAGTTATGCCTCATATATTATATATATAATACATTATATATATTATAAATTATCAAAGGCTTAACTTTTCAATTGCTCTTTGATTTCATCTCATCACATTTTCTATCAAAATAGGATGGGCTTTATCCAGTAAAATAAACAGCAGAATTGACCAGTTTCCCTTCTCACCTTTCTACGCACTCCTTTACAACAGCGAAATTGCCATCACCAATTACCTTCCCCACCTTATACTTCTCAAGAATGGTAGATGACCCTGAGTACTTGTTTCCATTCACACCTGCAAAAAAGAAAAGTCACCAACACAAGCTGAAGTGTCAGCAGGATGCAACATGTTCCCAATCGGTTCCACAGATACAGAATAGTCACAAATGCTAAACAAAATTTTTCTTCAGAGCTTATTCCCTTGTTTTTATCTCAAATATAAAAAAGAACAAGACAAGACTAATCAGAGTTGTTTGACCTTTTAACACACAAATCAAATCTTATTATGCTTTTGTGTGGACATATTCTAAGCGTAATAAATGTCATTAGAAGTCCTTAGTCTCAATATTTACCGAGCTCTTTTTGCATACTCAAAGCAAAAACAGAAATAAGGTTTTTCTACAATGCATGATAAAAAACAAAAGTTTTATCTTCTGAATTCCTTCAGGTTCCCTTGGCTGCTGCTGAAACATCTAAAATACAAATAAGTTTGACAGCTGCTTATTTCAGTATTATTAAATTTAAAAAAAAAGACTCTAAAATTAAATTTTAAAATATTAAAGAATATAACATTACTTTAAAGAGGTAAGGAATGAAAGCTTAAGTTTAGCTTAAGTTTATGGGCTAGCGGTTCTACCTGAAGTACAATGTGCTGTTTTGAGGAGGGCTCCACTCTATGGTCCAGCCACAAAGACATTTGTGGTGCTACTATGAAGGTCATGTTCAAAATCACTCAAATTCCTAATAGTAACTGCTGAAAAGCAGGGTCCACTAATATGCTACCATTTGACATAGAAAGAAAAAAAATATTTCCTAGCTTTACTGCTTCGATAGAGAAAACATGATCACAATTTTTCCAAGATAAAGCTGTCAACAAGTTATCAAATATCTCAGAACAAAACGCTATTTGGAGTCATCAGAAACTGTGTAAAAGTGCCAACCCAACTGCCACCTGCAACAAAATTTTTGCAGCTGTTAGCAACTATTGGTGTCCTACCTTCAGGACTCTGGCAATGGAGTGATTCAGGAACGCCATTCACATTGGAACATGATCCACCATGTGGAGGGATCTATGGGAGAATGTAAGAATTTATTATTTCTTATGGCAAAGTAATCACTAGGAGGAGTTAGACAAAACCACAGCAAAGTTAAGAAAAGAAACAAAACCAAAACACCCTAAAACCACCTATTCAGAGTCCATTTATATTTCTACTCCTTATTTTTATACTTCCTTTCTCACAGTTCATCATCATTATAATGCATCATTATCACTTTTACCAATTTAACATTCACCCATAATATTCCTATTTAGATAAACAGTTGAACAGATTTCAGTAAACAGCAAAGAAAATTCCCTCGAGCCGCACCAAGTTCCATCTAAACATTAAAGAGCCAGTGTGTATGGAGGCAGCAGTGCCTCCTTCTGCACAAGATTATTACAATACACTTTCACATAAGCCAGAGACAGCCATCTCCACACAACATGCTCTTGTGCTGTAACGCAACACATCTTCATGGTTGGCACTGACTGAGGTTTCCCTCACTGAACTCTATCAATATATGCTCTCTTTAGATTACCAATGAAGCATGCTAGGAAGGTAATGTAGAAATGCTGGATCATCTCTGTTGCATTTCATTTAAAGAATTTTGGAACAGATGGTTAGGTACATCTCAAATAGTCAGATTTGCTTGGAAATCTGCTGATCTATACTTTACATTATTGTGGATGTTAAGATTAATGACATCTACAAGCATTTCAATTTAGATGTCTGATATGCATACAGACAGGTCCAGTTTTGTAACTGTGATAGCATATAAAATATCTAAATTATTTTGAAGGATGAAAGTTGAAGAAAACTATTTTTGCTGCACTAACAACTTAATCGGTACACCATCTGAATCTTCACAGTTCTACTTAAAGTCATTCTGTCATACTGCCCAAGGACATACATTTTTAAAAAGGGGTGGAATGAATGCCATAAATAGCAAAATGTACTGGATGTGTTCTATGCACCACTGTTTCATAATCTTTCGCATTACAGTTAAGTATAAGGATACTCTATGAAATTATAATTTATTTTAGATCATTCTCCCTCCTCTGCATAGCATTCCTTACTGTTCTGTGAAGTTCCATGTCTTGTTTTCTCCATGGGCTTTTACAAAAGTTCTCACCACTCACCACATAATGGATTCAAATGCTTCTCTGCCTTAAGCTCAGTGTCTGTTGCACTGGCTTTGCATGACACCAGGAATGCAAATGCAGCATTTTCCATTTTAGCTGACATTGTCTGGTTACACTGCTGAATATTTTAAATCATTAACACTATTGTCAATGAAAGAACTGAACTGACAGATAGGGATATAGTCTAAAGGCTCATGAAATGCTAATGAATGCTCAAGTTTCTAGTGGCAGCTGAGCTGCCAGATCAGCTATAGGTACAGTAACTAGAAGCTCTACAACTTTGCAGAGTTCCTAAAACAGTGATGTTTACTGGCATTTGGCACAAAAGTAGCATAAAACAGCAACCAGTCAGCTACTACTCTGCTCCTAGCTAATAAATTAAAATCAGGCTATGTTAATGCTGCTATCTTTCTGAGTTACCTATTTATTCAGCAAGGATGAGAAACAAGTCTATTTGGGTTAAATGGCATTTGTGCAAAATCATGAGTCAATCACATTTTCATCAAGCACAAAATGGAGGTAACAGAACAGATCACTGCAAAGTATTAGTCACCAGCCAAAAATATTAGTAGTCTATTTTGGGGATTCAGTGAGTGACAATACATGGAAATATGTAGCCTGCATTTCCAGCTTCCCTCACCCTTGTGATCAGGCCAGAGCATGACTTGGCACATTCCTTCTTACTACAGCATTTACAAGAAGGATGCAAACAGCAACGGGGAAAAAAGCTAAAATAAATATTAAAACAGAAAAAAAAATAATGCTGGTGGTGTGGCTGAGGTGCTAGGTCAGAATCCAAATGGCAGGTTTAACCTTAGCTCTGCCGCTAATTTGCCTCATGGCTCTAGACATGAGGCCAAACTCAGTCTACAACAGAGATTGCTTGTAATTTGGCCGCTGTAGGTCTGTGCCTCAGTCCCTTACCAGGAGATCAGTCTAGTCTTTACCTACCGTGCCAGAGCACAGTAGAAATAAACTGAAGATATCTGTGAGGTGCTGACTAGCCAGAAAAGGTGTGAAAGACACAGGAATTGATAGCAAGTGACACAGAATAAAGTGATTTTCATTATTAAAGCAATTCTCTAATCATTGAACTACCCAGTGACATGTAATATGTATAATATCTTGTATTGTTGGTATCCCAACAGCTGCAGATATTTTGAAGCTAAAGTAAAGATTTTGGATCTGCAAGTAGATTTGGCTGGTTCACAAACAATTCCTCTATTAGCAAGAAGAAAAAAGGATGCTTGTTGCTTCGATACTACACTAGCGAATATGTACAGCATCTATAATCATGCTGCGCTCAGGTTTTGCAACAATTCTCCTCAGGTATTCTAGTCCACATGTCACTACTGCCCTCTTCCAATACTGGCCGCTTTATGCATGATAAATGCAGAATGCAAAGGTCTTAAATCCACCTTCTCACGTACACATGCAAGTCTCACAAAACTCAGACCTGAGGCAGAATTTGACTCTGTTTTTAAAAGCTCCCACTAATTTGGAGCACCAGTGGCAATCCAGTCCTTTGAAAAAAACAGGATCACCTCAGAATGTGGATGCTACAGACCAAGAATGTCTCACACCAACAGTAAATCCTGTTGCATTTAATCATTATGCAATACAGAATATAATAGTCGCTGTTTCTGCTTCTCTCATGTTGTCTTCCCACAGGTTGTGTTTCAACAGCACATTCAGAGCCAGGTGCACAATACAACACAGTTATCAGAAATACTGAGAATATCTTGGTGAACAGAGTTCTCAAAAATATTTGTATATCATTATACATATTAAAGATGTAAAAAGTTACAATAGGTACCAAGCTGAAAAGAACTCGCCCAACTGCCATTTTCTTCACATGCTGAACTATTTTTTGTGGAATAACTATTTTTCCAGGTTCAGAAAAATGTCTAAACACATTTCTGTATATTTTATATTATATTGAGCGAGGTGCTTGGTGACAGCCAGGAAATCCTGCCTGATCAATCTGGTGGCCTTCTATGATGGGGATACAGAACTGATGGACAGGGGTAGAGCAGTTGATGTCATCTACCTGGACTTTCGCAAAGCATTTGACACTGTCTCACATGACATCCTTGTCTCTAAGTTGAAGAGACATCAGTTTGATAGGTGGACAACTCAGAAGATAAAGAACTGGCTGGATGGCTGCACACAAATAATTGTGCTCAATAGCTCAATGTCCAGCTGGAGACCAGTAACAAGCGGTTACCAGTCCCTCAGGGATCGGTGTTGGGACCGGTCTTGTTCAACATCTTTGTCAGTGACATGGACAGTGGATTGAGTGCGCCCTCAGCAAGTTTGCTGATGACACCAAGCTCTGTGGTTTGGTTGATATGTTGGAGGGAAGGAAT
>JASSUY010028360.1:21987-50906 GCA_032466535.1 Forpus xanthops | reverse complement strand
TGGATCTGAGGAAGAAATTCTTTCCTGTAAGGGTGGTGAGGCACTGGAATGGGTTGCTCAGGGAAGTTGTGAATGCTTCATTGTTGGCGGTGTTCAAGGCCAGGTTGGACATAGCCTTAGGTGGCATGGCTTAGTAGGAGGTATCCCTGCCCCTGGCAGGAGAGTTGGAATTAGATGATCTTAAGGTCCTTTCCAACCCTAACTATTCTATGATTCTATAATTCTAAGCTGCTCTAAACTCAGCACTTGTGAAAATCTTTTACTTACGCTTCAGCATGTGGATGGCAAGTCAGACTGAGCTCAGTGTCCCCACTGCAGCCTTCAGGTCTGTGCCAGTTGCATCAGTCCACCAGTTACTGATGAACCAGTGTTGGTTTAAAGCAGAAACATACACAAGTGCTCTCCATGGCCATGTTAAGGAAATTACTGTTTAAAAAGAAAATGATATAATAGCAACAGCTAAAAAAATAGTTCAAGCCAAGTGACAGGACGACAGAAAAATAGGAGATCTGAAAGCATAATGAAGTAAGCTTATTATGAGAGAGCATATGGCAAAAAGATCTTGCAAGAGAATCCTTAATACTACAGTGGGCCTCACACACTGATTAATATCACCTCCTCTGTATAATCTAGCATGGAGGTATACAAGAAGCAGCTGATAATATTCAGAAGCAGCGCTCCTCATAATGATGGAAGATGAGGTTTTGTGAGTTATGTTGAGAATTATTGGCAAAGGTTAGGTGATTTCCCACTGGTGCTAGAGGGAAAACATTGCTTGCAAATTACCAGCATTTGTCAGTACTAATACCACATCCCCCAGCCACCTAAACTGTCAACATTAATAGGTGTCTGTAGAGCAAAGAGGGGTGACGATAGTCAGACTCGATCAGACCTTTAAATGAGAAGCACAATACAGAGAATAGAGACATGGAAATGTGCTCACAGTGCCTCTTGCCTTGGCTCCCAGCATCCCACCCGTGGCTGGCTGGGTGGCACTGCTCACACGCTCTGCCAGGTATCACATTTGCTTCCCCATGAACTCTCCTGCCCATCCCTGTCACTCCCTGGGTAGATTTCATCAAGTCTCTTCTATCCTCTCCCTTTCCAGTCACTGCTCTGTCTTCACCTATCATTAGCATAGTGTTGAGAAGTAAACGCAAGATTCAAGATGCAAATGCAAGACACTTTCCTAAGGAAAACATGCAAGATGCAGGGCAGGAAAGGGTTTTTGGTGCTGGGTACCACCAGGGCTGGCTGTTCTCCTGCTTGCTTGGGCAAGCAGCACCCTGGATCCACTGGCAAGGAACTCACAGCAGGGAAGTTAGAAACAAGGTCCTTATCAGGTTTCCAGTAACTTCTCTGGGCACAGCAGCAGCATTATCTATCCACTGCAATACCTTACCCCCTATTTAAGCCTTGAAAGCTTTCAGTATTAGACTGCAAGGTTTGGGTGAGTCTGCAGAACAACCCAACCTGCAGCCTTCAACTTGGTCTGTGTTGTTTTTATTTGAGATAGCTGCTGAGGGTCTACACTCCTGGCAGAATGGGCCTCATCATCACAGGTGCTCAGCAATTAATTAGTGTTCTGTTAATGAGTTGCTAAAGCATTTTCACCTCTGTGTGTGTCATGGTAAAGGATCTCCCATGCACTCCTTGAAATCCAGCTCTAGTGACCTGTCCTTGTTTCAAGCTGGCAAAAACAAACTGTGACTTCATTCCTTACATCTTCACCTTCCAGGCTGCACAGCCCATGAAACCAGGGACATGGATCAGCTTTGTCGCTAAGTTAATGCACAGCCTGATGTGTGGTTTGGTACCCCTACCAAGGAGAGCATCTAAAATGCAAACATCTGCTTTCCCAAGCCTTTCAGCACCAGAGGTAGCATTAATTTAGGTTGGCCACAACCAGAGATAAAAACGATTTCCATTCAACTCCTCCTTCTGTCAAACTGAATAAAATATAGTTCACTTCTTCACCTCGCCTGGCCCCTTGGTGATTAACATAATGCAAACAGCGCGTGGCCACATCACCACTCTCCATTAATGCAAACCTGGGGGAGGGCCTTGTTTACTATCAGCACAAAAAGAGAGCCTTACCTTTTAATGTGGTCATTCTTCACATGGCTGCTGGTGATAACAGAAGCCGTCAGAACAGATGGACAGGCCAGCCCAGGCAGAGATAGCAGATTTCTGCGGATTTCTCAGGGAAAAAGAAGGAAAAAGCATGCAATGAGCACTATGCACATCCTCAGCAGTTACCACTTGGGGAGCAGGGCCCCCAAGGGTCATAAACTGAGCTCTCCTAACTCCGTTCTTGTGTGCTCTACTGCAACCCCATCCACTGCCACCCTCTCCCCACCGCAGCACTGAGGCACCATGTGAGTTTCCCAAGCAGGTCCCATGGCAGATCCTGTTGAAGAGTACTTGGCACTTTGAAAGAGGCACAGAAAAAGGTCACTGCTAGCACAGTGAATGCTGATAGTTTTTGCAGTCTGGCTCACTTGCATGCCTGCACTTGCACTGCACCAGCTACTAAGAAGGAGAAAAATGACTGCTGAACCCAGGGCAATGCCCAACATCAGCCAAAGCTGTTTTGCCTGGAGGCAGGATTGTTAGTACCTCAGAATAGCTTTTATAGCAGCTTTTCCCACTGTTGCAAATGGCAAATACACCATGATGTGCAGAATCAAAGACCCAGTTTCATTTCCCCCTCTACTCACTAGCAGTGAAGAGCAGGCTGACTATATAGCATTCCTTGCCACAGCCTCTGCTCAGGCAGCTTTGAATCCAGATGCAAGTGCTGATTCTACCCAAACCCCTTCCTTTAAAGGGCCAAACCCCCTACAATCACCGAACAGTATGCACCCGAGGAGTGTTTGGTCTTCAGGTTGTAAAAAACCCCGATGCTGTCTTCATTGAGCTGTGAAAATCAAGGAAGCTCAAGGTTTAATGTTGAATATCTCATCCTAACCCTGCCTGTGATCCTAGGGTTCTGGGGCACACACCATCCACACAGGCAAACATCTGGATAATCTAAGAATTAATAACCTGGTCTTCAACCTCATTCACCTCCTATAAAATAGGGTGAAGCGGTAAAGGGTTGATTGCCCTTTTAGCTGGACTGTGAGCATCTGTGTGTGCAGCTTCATGGCTTGAAAAGTCACATGCGGAATCTCAGCCCATATTGTGAAGACCTTTTTTTCCTTCCAAATATTTTCTATGATCCACACTCGGGTACCAAAAGTCATTGTTTTAAGGCAGTTGAATTTATTATGCTTTTTAGGTAACATTAAATGCTCAAATACATTTATTTTTTCACTTTTTTCTTTTCCTTTCTTTTCCTACACTCTCCTCTTCAGCAAATAGGGCTCCCAAGTGCCTTCTGATCACTAATAACATGGGCTTTCATACCTTCTTGGAACAAGTGAAATTTCTTTGACGCCTTAACTTTGCACAAATAGATTTTAATGAGGGAATATCACCTTGCCTTGAGCTAACTCTCTTACTTTACTCTCCCAAGGCTTTTGTAGTCCTTTCCTTACAACTTACTGAACATTAAAGTCCAGCAAAGTGTTTGAACACCGCAAACCATTTCCCCAGGAACTTTGTTTGTTCACTACAGACTGTCACAGGAGGTTCACGCTTTCAAACATATGATGTAAATCAGGCAAAGGAAGAACATCTTCTGCAGCACTCCATTGTCCTGACATGGTCTTTCATGTCTGCTTGGGGGATTGTATACAAAAGCACTTCCCATTGGGGTGACAACCAGGGTGATGCTACTAATATAAATAAGGCTCTGAAGTGACGATGAACTCATAAGAGCTGTGGAAAGCCTTAAGTATAACTTCAGTAGCATGCATGTGTTGAAGGGATTAGGAGAGCACAACCAGTGTGAAAGAGAATATCTAGCTACTTGCCCGAGGATGTATCAGTTCACGTTCAAGCTCACCATAGACTTAATGAAGACAACAGCCAGAGAAGATATTAGCCTGTAAGTTCTGAAGTTAGAAGAGAATATGAATCTGTAATTAGGAAACACGGATCCTGTTGTCAAATTCCTCTCCCAGAGCACAAAGCTGAGACAACAGGCTGAGAAACAACACATTCCCCACGCTGTCATTCCAAGAACGGTTCCCAGCATGGAGAGACACCAAGGGATGGACATTTCTCAGAACAGTTGTCCTCTGAGCTGAGCAAAATGTCACTGTGAGACATGGCACAGCACTGGGATCCT
The DNA here is from genome assembly GCA_032466535.1 of Forpus xanthops. NCBI lineage: Eukaryota > Metazoa > Chordata > Aves > Psittaciformes > Psittacidae > Forpus > Forpus xanthops. The sequence goes on along the minus strand of JASSUY010028360.1, from coordinate 46,669 downwards.
GGGCAGATGTTCACTGAACCCATGAGTGGGATTCAGCTGTCCCCCTGCAAACTCCTCCCTTTGCTGATAATTTACTGTAATTAAACCATATGTAAACTTCTTTCACTCTGTCAGAAGCAGGGACCTTCTGCTGCCCATATGTCAGAAAGACAAATGAAGGGCAAAGCTCACATGAAGAAGGCAAAATTTTGCTTCCTGGTTAAAGCACTATAAAGATACCTGACATAAATGTGTCTGCTGGTGCCCCAATGATGTTTTGATATACAAGAAAGTCAAGTGAGACACAAGAACAGTCAGAAATAGCAGGTGACCATAGACTGTGCTTTCAGTTCACCTGTTGCTGTAGGGATGGGTGTTGCCAGGGCCAAGCTTTACCTCTGCACAGATTATTGCTGCTCAGAGCCCATACCATGCTAGGGCTTGCTCATTCCTGAGGCTTACACCTGTGTGTAAAGGGACAGCAGCTGTGGGAAGCTGGGAAACAGCCAAACTCTTGATGGGTACCCACTGCAAGGACAAGAAACACAAATGGAAGCACAAGAAAATCTGTTTAAACATATGGCAAAAATTGAGGGTAAAGCATGGAAACCGGTTGCTCAGGGGGATTGTGGAGTCTCCATCCTTGAAGACATTCAAGTGGACACGGTCCTCAGGACTAGGTGGCCCTGCTTGAGCAATGGGTTTGGGCTAAGCAATCTCCACAGGTCTTTGGCAGCTCAACCTTGTGAGGCTGTGAGATGAGCTCATGGTGCTGTCGAGCACGAGGGAAGGAGCCGGCATTTTGAACGCTTCAAAGTGTCAAAACTGAAATTATTCCCATTTCTTAAATGCAGCAGAAAGGAGGCTCCTCAGCTTAGAGACAATTTGTTCCTGAATGCTTGCCAGGCAGCAGCGACAAGTATTTGCTGCTGTTGATGTAACTGCAATTCAACAAGTGCAATAACAAACCAACCAAATAAGCTCAAACCTTTCACAGAAACCACATTAAATCCTGAGTTGAGGTGGGCTTTAGAATCGTAAATATATAAATAAGAGCCAGAATGCAGAGTTCAGTGCAACAGAACCAGAAAGCTGATTCAGCAGAACAAGGCGTAGTCATAAAAGATTTATTACGCTTTATCAGCAATATCCACAGTCTTTCTGTGATTAGAGTTGCATTGTGTGTAATTATCTTATAGAAATGCTGCTCTTTGATGTGCTTTATCCACCATGCTGAAATACAGTTCAATTCTAGTGGGTTTTCATGGTTGACTGGAATTTACATTAATTCCTCTGGGCCTGCAGGGCCAGCCTGGTCTGTCACTAGCACGCTCTTCATAAATATTCATTCATATATATATATGCTCACATATATATATATAATTCTGTAATGTCTTAGACATTCAGGCCCCAAAAGGTCAGAGAAGACAAAGGGTCTGACTTCCAAGGAGAGATCTTTGATTAGTATTCCATTGTCCAGCTCTTCTTCCCTTTACCATGAATTAGGAAGTGATTGAAATGTTTACAGTGATTTGCAAGCAGAGGTTACACTGTGCATTTCACTTCAAATGCCTGAGCAAATTGAGGAAATGATTCCACCTCAGTTCATTAAACTTGATTTTTCTCAATCAGAAAAAATGCTCTTTTTTATGTTGCTTTTTAAAGCTCACTGATTTTTCCCTTACCCCCTATGCCCATAAAGGGTTGCTATCAGCCAGAAAAACTACAGGTGCCTTGCAGGCCAACCTGTGTAAGATGTAAATGCTTAAAACTACCTTGGTTGTGTACCTGATTGTGCTTTTGTGGATTTCAGCATGGGGGATGTAATCACCTTCAATGGGAGCAGGGTCAATTTTCTGAATAATCACATAATCCTTGGGAGATGCTCAAGCCTGTGTAGGAAGAAAAAAAGAATGGAGAGCAATGGGGGACAGAGGTTTATGGAGTCTGGGATTTTTTTATAAGCAAAGCTCATTTTGCTCCCATGTTTGATAACTAAGTGGAAGTTATCCCGATTAAATATGTCCAGATAAGTCTCACAACTGTAGCTCTGTGCCATTTCAGGCAGCAGATACAGTTAAAGGGAATGTAAAAGATTTTATTACGTCTGTTTTGCAAGAATCTCACCTCTGTCCCCCAGCTACAGGCGTTATTCTGTGGGTTTGGGTTTGGGTTTTGGTTCAGTCACTGGTATTAGAAGAGATGGAACTTAAACACTTTTTAATTCAAAGGTGCAAAAAAGCACAGAATCCATCATTGCAGATTGGAGGGTCAGGCCATCTGTGGGTCTGATCACACACCAAACACAGAGGAGTCATGAGAAACCAGAGAGCATGGGCCACAGAAACTGGACTGTGTCATCAAAGGCCAGACCCTGTTTCTGCAGGAGCCTCTCTCATTCCCTTCAGCAGGACCAGAGTTGGATCCCCATCTACACCACTGTAGGCTTCTCAACCTACAGTGGGATTCACCTTGCCCCATGTAACTCCAGCACCTTCAAGTGTTGCAGCTTGAGAACTTATTCTACAGTCAAATCTCACCACCAGGAACATATACCCAACCTTTTCTATTTAACTGAAGGGTTTCATCCTCTACCCACTGATTTCTAAGGTGTACATTGAATTAGATTAGATTCGAGGCCAGTTCAAGGAGGAAATAGCATTCTCCATTACCAACTTGACCTGTTCCTCATCTCTTTCCAGCCAGGTCTTCTGGGTTCATTATGTTCTTCTTTTCAATTCTTCCTATGGCAGGTTTCCTGAACAACACAAAAGCATCAACCCAGGTAATTAATTGGTGGTGGTGGTGTTCACAAGCTCCTGACTTGCTTGTGAGAGGGGGAATTACAAATCCCATTTCCTAAACTGTGCTTCTTGACAGATGAGATGTGATGGAAGGAGAAACCAGCCCAAACTCTCCACTCCTCTGTGGTTTTCTATCTGAATGGAAATGGGTTTGAGGAGGTTTGACAGAGCTGCACAGGAAGGTTTGAGATGAGCACACATCAGCAAAACCCCTCTGTGTTGTGAGAGGAGAGGGAGAGACGAAATCACTACATTTGAGTAAGAATTGAAACAAGTTAAGAGCTGTATGCTTATTAGCTCCTCACAGCAGAATAATCTGCCATTGAAAGCAGACAGAGAGGAATATCAGAACGACTGTAATGGAACACAGATTGGTTTAATAGTATCAGAAACTCCTTTGAAGGCAGCTGTGGAGCTTAGAGCAGGTGGGTGCAACACAACAGGGAGGCCTATCTCTAGGTAGAGACTTTGTAAAAGAGAAAAAAAGGGGGGGGGGAAGGGAGAAATTGAGATTCTGTTGTCAAGTAACATCACGCTTTAATTTCATGCCACATTATGACAATCTGGTCTGTAAGGCACTCCTAGTGTGTGGCTGCAGAGCTGCTGTATTACAGCGTCTGCTTGCAAAGCTGATAGGCCCGGGAGACCTGCAGCCCTCAGCTAATTGTAAACCCGATTAAATAGCAGTGTGAAGAAGTTTGATTAATTCAATCTATCTCCATGCATCAAGACCAGAACCAGACGTGGCACAAGCCCCAAATCTGGGGAATATTGAGTTCTTTGTTCTTCACGTTTAAAATAAAACTTCAAATGAAATATAGGAATATAATGAAATTAGAACATTATGACACGATGAAACACAAGTGGCAATTCTACTTTTCTTCCTAGAAAATCCCCAACCTTTCTGACTTTAAAAAATAATGCATTAAAAAGAAACCCATTTCAATTAGCATCTTTATGTGCTTACCCAGATAAATTACCATACTAATAAACTTCTGATAGACTTTCAGGGGCTGCTTAACCAAAGGCTTCTGATCCAGCTCAATTCATGGTCCCCTGGACAGCGTGGATTTGGACTTGTTTAATTTTAGTTGTTTCAATGGCAAGGAAACTGCCAATTGCTCTTTCTCTTCTAAGTGCGACTGTTGTTTTTAGCTTGGCTGTCCTGACTGATCTTCGGAAACCAGAGCGTGCAATGCACTCTGCACAGAGCAGGGCAATTCTGTGTGATTCCCCATTCAATTCAATTATTTCATGACTGATAAATGTTTAGGACTCTGCCTTCCATTTCCTGAGGTACTGTGAGACTGGCAAACAGCGTAACCAACTTAGGAAGTTGTGTGTTTATAAGCAGTTTTAGAATCATAGAATCATAGAATAGTTAAGGTTGGAAAGGATTTGAAGATCATCCAGTTCCAACCCCCCTGCCATGGGCAGGGACACCTCCTACTAAACCATGCCACCCAAGGCTATGTCCAGCCCGGCCTTGAACACTGCCAGTGATGGAGCATTCACAACTTCCCTGGGCAACCCATTCCAGTGCCTCACCACCCTTACAGGAAAGAATTTCTTCCTCATATCCAATCTAAACTTCCTCTGTTTTAAATTTGAACCCATTACCGCTTGTCCTATCACTACAGCCCCTGATGAATAGTCCATCCCCAGAATGAATAGTCCATCCCCATTCCCTTTTGACCAAGGAAAGTGTAAATATTCTTAGGGGACGTTTTTACTTTGCATGTTTGTATTTGGAAACAACTACAGCTGCATATGATTGAAGTCTTTGGGTCTTTTTCTCCTGTAGGCAGTCTTCATACTTCATACATTTCCAACATTAAAGGAATGGAAGGATTTTCCCATGTTCAATTTGCAAATCAAAGAGAGGTAACTCATCAGGTTGCTCTTTGCAGTTTCTATTAGCCTCTCACTACCAACAGAGATAGTGAGAGGCTATAACAACTTAGCATAGAATTATAGAATGATTTGGGTTGGAAAAGGCCTGAAAGATCACCTAGTTCCAGCCTCGTATACAGAAAGAGTTCAGGAAAGAGTGGGATACTCATTTCTAATGCAATCGCACAAAGTGATCTGTATACATGTATCTGATGCTCCTTTCCACTCTGCTACAGCCTACTGCACATGAAGTGGCTTAGTTCCTACCGCATCCCATATTAACAGTATGACTCGTAATAACACCAGTAACACAGCAGTACAAAAAGTAATATTAGATTATTCCTGTTATTCATCACTATCACGGTTGGACAGAATCCACTTAAATCTACCTAAAGTGGCTTCCCACGGCTGCTAGTGCTACCACCAAAAAATGGTATATTATGCATACATGTGTAGCTTGTGAGCTACCCACAGCTGCTTTTTGTGTACCATTATAAAATACCTGCATGACCCTCCTAAACTGAATGTGATTTCATGGCAGAAGCTGAGCCACTGTAGTGCTCAGAAGCCTTCCCCCTCCCCTTTCTCCCCCATTGGCAAAGATAGAGGACTTCCCAGGCCCCACCACACTCCTGGAATGCATCCTCTCAAAAAACCCAATGAACCTCAAATTATTCTTCCATGGTGAGAAAAGCAGTGAGCAGTAGAAAATGACGGTTTACCTAAATGGAGGTGAAAATGCACTTTCTCCTGTACTTAAAAGAAATAACAGCTTTCAGCAAAGATCTAAATCCTAGCAACAAGCAGTACATAAATGCAAAAAGGTCATCTCCTTGTTAGAGAAAGGTTACTTTGCTGAAGACATACTTAAAGAATAATCTACTAAAGGAAATGAAGCTTGGTAACATTTCTGTTGCATTTGCACATGTAGAGGACAGATCTGTGCACTCACTTTCAGCGCAAGAATGCAAAGGAAGGTTGATTATAATGAACAATTTCCTTCTTTGAGATACGAGGAAGAGAATCAAACTTGTGTTTCAAACAAAGGGCTATTTAAGAGCAGAATTTGGGCTCTGCTGAGCAAAGCACAAGTTGTCAGCTGTGAAGTCAACAGCAGAGTGGGACTTTACCAACCTGGCTGGGAACAATGAACGCTCCTACACCCCTGATGGAACTTCTGCCTTGTCCTCCTCCTACCAGACCAATGTCTGCCTTGAAGCAATGCTTGGGGTAAAATTCTGGTTCCAGCTGAGACCACAGCAAAACCCCCTTTGCCTTTGAAAGAGAGAGAGGACCCCAAAATCTGATGGGAGGCTCCAAAGGCAAGAACCTCTGTTTGAACAGACAAGCAGGTAGGGGTATGGAGAGAAACAAAGGCACAGAGGGCTGATCTGTGTAAATCCTTACTAAGCAGGAGAGTACATAAGAACATTTAATTTGACTCCCAGTCAATAAAGTGAGAGGCTCTGCAAGCCAAGCTGGGTAAGCTGCTGTTCAGAAAGAATCATTGCAAGGAACAGGGAAGAATAGGATGGTGAAGCTAAATGTTGAGGGGAGAAAGGAGGAAATAGATAGCAGAAAGTCTCTTAGAAATAGCCATCAAGGTTTGGTGCTGCAAAGGATATCAAAGAGAATACAATAAATTATGGGCTGCACAAAACAATGACTCCAAACTACTTGGGCCTGATGTAGAAGGATGCTGATGGAGAAGCTGAAACAAGGAAGTGCCCACAGGGTTTATTACCCTGGTCTAGATTCATCTAATTCTTATGTGACTCAGTACAACTTCATCTTTCATTGACCAAGCTCCATCTCCAAGATAACAGCTGATTGAAACAACCATGTTTAAACAGACGTATACAAGGCGTATACAAACAGGCGTCTAGGCTTCTTCTCTGAGTCTTTTCTTGCCTTTGGGTGAAGCTCAGTTGGAATCTCGTGTTGACTTTACTGGGAGCAAGGCTTAGATTGTCTTCTCATGAAATACAAACAGCTACCTTCAGAGCCATTAAGAAATGGAGAAGAGAAATCTCTGGTTAATAAGAAGCTAAGCCTAGGAAAATCAAAATGCAATTCTATGTCACCTTGAAAAGATCAACATCATTTGTCATGTGGTGTTTATTCAGCACAACAACAACAACTGCATTTGTGCTTTTAAAGGGAAATGAAAGGAGAAAGTAGCAGGAGGGGGGAACGGGGGAAGATCTGAGCACAGGAATGTTCTGCCACTCCAGCCTACTATCATTAAACCACATCAGAACTTCATAATCATGGTGTTTAATTAAACAACAGAGGCATGGGTTTATGCATTAATAATGAGGCCTGGCACTTTAGCATGTCAGGCTAAATACAGTTTTAAATTAATAATGTAGCACGGCAGCATTAGTGAGAAAATGAAATCTTATTAACAACTTAATAAAGTCCCTTATTTGCTAAAGTTCCAGCTCTTGGGGAACAGTGTTATAGCAAAGCATTTGCATCCCTTAAGGGGGCAGATGGGAGGAGGTGCTGCTTTCTCACACCCTCTGTAATTCCATTATATATAGCTCATGTAGTCACTAAATATTGCCTCATGTCTGCCAAATAATGCCGTATGTTGCTTCTAAACCTAGGTGTGACGTGCTGAATAATCTGTACATGCTCCTTTTATCCACCCAGGAAGGACGTTTACTCACTTCTTTCTATTACTCTACCACCCTATCAGGCAGCACCACAGAGCATGTATAGGACTCTACACTATCAGTACAGCCATTTGTATATGATCATTTCAGGCCCCAGGACTGTCAAGGCTGCTATTTTTGAAGCGTAGAAAGCAGCTGAGAGCATCAGAAGTAACAGAAAGCAATGGATATACTGTGGTTTACAGGGCTATCACCCATCCGGTGATCTCCAACTGTCTCTATAAGCATTCTTGGACCACTTTTCGTTTGAGGGTGGCTCGTTTTCAGATCAGCCTGAGAGTGCACATGATCAGGTACTCCAGCTCTGCTGAGAGACAAGCTCTTGTTATGTCACAGAAGCTCTAGCACTTTATAACCAGGTTTCACGAGCCTTTGGCTTCCTGACTCCCACTGATTTCAAGACCTGGGCCACCTCAGGCATGTGATGAATTGGTAAGAGACTAAAGACTGGAATCCCATCTGTTCAGCCCTACAGCAGAACCCGAAGCCCAAAGACAGGTTTCCATTTGTCTATGTGCTTGGCACAGATTTATCTACCAAATTCCCTTAAATACAGACAGAGGTGTGGCAGACTCACATATGATGCAGACGCAAGCGTACTTTGGAGCCTTTGGATAAGACCTTTGCAAGCCCGTTTCTCATGGTAATAACTCCCTTAATAAAACAATAGCCTTCCATATTAAATGCTTCCAAACTTCCATCTGCATTACCCATGTGTATCCTGCAGCAGGGAGAATACTGACCTTGCAGAAGTGGGATGGAAGATTCTTATTATGCCCGTTTTTCACTCAGTTACTGCCCAGCTCCCTGGAATGAGGGGGCAGATGGGGCAGAATGAGAACTGCAGCTCTCAAGCAGAGCTCAAAGTGGGCAGATTCCCCTGCAAAGCTTGTGTGCTTTAGGAGTCCTGATCTAGGTGCAAAGGTGGCCTATGTGCTCCTCTCCTGCTCCAGAGACACAAGGACATGGGTTTCACTTGGGAACCGCAGAGCTCATGGGGAGGAGCAGCTTGTGCAATGGTTGTGCAAATGAAACATCTAGGACATAAAAATCATCTTGGTGTGCCTTGTCTTCCATCGCCTGTGCTAAATAATAAATAGAAACCTAATGGAGCTGACTGTGACTGCGGGATGCAGTGTGAGCGAAGCCAGAGTAGACCTGCAACTTCCCCCTTACTTCATCCTCAGTGAGCAAATGGGTCAGTGGTGAATGGGGTCTAAGTAAATCTGCATCCCTTTTATTCTGTCTCTATACTCGACCTGCTGCAGTGGGATGTGGCTCAAACTCGCACGCTCCTGCTACAAAACACTAAGTATTACAAATTATTCCATCTAAACCCCTTATGTTTCCACTCCGAGCAAACTCAAGGAAACAAAGTTTTTCATCCTAGAAATCTTTCATTTGCTTTTTAATTGTGCCGGGGATGCTTTGGGATCCGCTCTTTGTCTCCCCCTTTTTTTTTCATTTTCTATTTATTAATATTTAATCTCGGCACAGTGCAGAAGAAAATCATTTCTGCAATAACATCAGAATGGGAGGGTTAGAAATCAATAGCCAAGCTCTCACAAGACACATTCAATCCCTTCTTAATCCATTTCTGACTGCTCCCCTGCCTTATTAGAACAGCCAAGTTTTCCCTCACTCGTTAGGCTGGGATATTCACATTGCAGGAGGGAACTGAAAGCACCCAGAGAAGCAGAAACCTCCTGAAAGGCAGGAAAGAGAACAGGACATTTGACTTTGAGAGAGAAGTCTATACCTTATTCTGAACCCAAAGCCCTACTCTAAAAACCTTCTGGTAGAAAGCCTGGCCCCATGCCTGTGAACTCGGACACGTCCTTCACCCACTGTCAGCCCTGACCCACACTGGGACATTTGTGCACTTCAGTTTCCTTCAAGGCCATCAGTCACATCCAGCTCTCTCTAACGCATGGGTCAGCTCTGCAGAGAGGGAAGAGTCAAGCAGCCATACTTGATGGGAGAAGCCAGTGCCTTAGAAACTGTTAGCAGAAGAATCCCCTACACCTTCCTTAATGCCTCTCAGACTTGAAGATATAACAACGGGGACTCAGTATTGTGCTTGAGCATGGAAACCAAAGCCCGTGATTGCCTGCCTGCACCAACCTGACCATGCACTTACAGTCATACTGCGCATCCCACTAGCCACACTATGACTGTACAGTCATTCGGCTCTGAACAATCCACCCCTTCCTTCTGCATCTGACTGCTTTTATCGACACCTTCTTCTCAGCAAACAAAGCACCCACGTGCTGGTGTCACACAGCTCCCTGTGCCAGGAGAGGACCATAGAAGGGCTGTCTCCTTTGCCTTGCCTAGGAAGGGGATCCCAGTGGCTCCTTGACGTCAGCCATGAAGAGTCACCAAGGTGCACGGTGACTTAAGAGAGTTGTGAAGAACACTCAACCTTTCTCCTAGCTTAGAAAGGGACTGTGCTCAGTATTTGGTTTGATTTCATTGAAGGAAAGCAATGTTTTTGCTTGGACCCTAAAGGGGCAGCTGGGGTCCTTCTCATTCAGTTATCTCTTTAGCAGGCTTCATGTTCTGGGATTTAGTTCTGCATAGGAGCATTCAAACTCTCGCTGATAATAAATATTCCTCCTCTCTGTGCAGGGCCCATATCCACCCACCCCTTCCCTCAGCGGAAGTAGTGATGGAAGCTGGTCAGCAAGTTTGTAGAGAGTGTAACCAGAGCTAAGTGCCCTCTGGCTGCCATAGAAAACTTTGTCCTACTGTTAAGGTAATCTCAGAGAACTGGGAAGGAAAAATGGGAGAAAAGGACTGTGATTTGGGAGATGCAAGAACTCTATATCCAGTTTCTACATCCAGTATCCCATCAAACTGGACCTAGATTGGAGAGAGGATGATGCCTTCTTGCCCTTTCAAGGGGCAGGGCTGCTGTGGTCCTGTGCCCAGGCAGCACATCCGAGGTTCCTTCAGTGTGGCCCTGTCCCCCCTCCCGGGCTGCCCTAAGCCCCCTCACCTCTCCCTGTTGTCAGTGGGGCTGCCTCCGAGCCTGCAAGAAGAGGCTTTGCCAGCAGAGGGAGCTGCAGACCAGGTAATGCCACCTCCCACGCTGGAACGCGCGCCGCGGTCCCGTGGTTACCGAGTTTCGCCTCTCCTGCGTGGAAAAGAGAAGTTTCATGCTTTGAGCAACTTACAGCTGGTTGGTTTGGTTGTTGAAGGCTGTGGGTGTGCAAGGACCGCTAAATTAATCCGTTCAAGCAGGACACCGCTGGAAAACTGCTTACGGCGTGAATAAACCAATCCTTCAAACGCGCGTCTCATTGCTGCCACCTAGTGAAGGGGAAAAGGCATGACTATGAGTAATGTAACCTAACCCGGAGGTTTGCGCTTATTGAACACTGACTTTGACTAAACGGCTTCAAAATAACCTTCGTAGGTGCAGGATCTGCTCCTTCCCTGTTGGAAGTGTCCTTCACAAAGCGCCCTGCTGGTCCTTGAAGGGGTCTTGCTTCATCATCACTTGTGCCCGAAGGACAACACAACGCTGATCATTTTGCTGTACTGAAACCCCTACAAGCTGTAGAAATTGGGGTGGTTGCTGCAGGATCAGACATAAAGGAAGCTTTCACTGTCTTTTACATTATCATGCACACATGATTAGTATAGCGACTATAGCAGGGGGATCATAAGCATAGACTTTTACACAGCCACCTAATTTCCCAGGCAGGTTTTGCAATCAGGATCAAACTCCTTGTTGGTACCCAAGTGGGCTTCAGGTAGGAAGTCTTCCACCCAAAGTCCTGCACCTTGACCATGGAATCTTCCTGCCCCAGGATGACAATGGGATATTCCTGCATCACCCAGGGATCCTTTGAGGAAAGCCTCAGCTGTGTGACAGACAAGTGATAGACAGGCAGTCAACAGAAACACGAACACTTCAGCAGCTCCAGTTCTTCCTACACTCCTGTCATGCTTCCAGGCAACAGCCCTGACCCTCCGGCTACCCCAGACCTGTTTTTATTCGGCCATACACCTGCCAGACTGAGCTCTGCCTGCTTTTCCCTGCCTTGGGTTTCTGTCCATCACCTACCCACCATTCCCAAAGAGCCAGAACCAGCATTACCATAGAGTGCGCTTTCTCTACCTGGTTGTTCTTGCTAACCTACCATCACACAGAGGGAAGTTTTCACCCACTGTTTCCAGCAGTTCCAGTTGAGCTTTCGGTAGAATAACTCCACTCTCTTTTAAGCAGCAGCAAAGGATCCATTCACCCATTTTGATGCTCGCCTTCCCCTTTACTTCCCACTCTACCTGGATACAAGGCTCAAAGTCTCGCTTGCTACAGTGACCACGAACACCCAGGGCTGTGTTTAGAGTGCGGGCATCCAAAACGCAGCCCGAGACCCGGAAGAGCCCTCGGGTGTTGCTCTGTTCGCACTGTACCGCCGTTGCGGTACCGAGGAGGGGCTGTGGGTGTCCCCGGAACGCGGGGCTCTCAGGGAGGCGGTCGCTAGGTGTCAGCATGGGACCGCCACAACGCCACCAAACCGGAGCACGTTGGTCTCTCCTAAACCTCCTTCTGCTGATCTTTGCATAAGGTTGGGTCCGGTTCCATCCTGAAGACCTGAACCTGGCTGATAGGGATGGAGGTGCAGTTCCCATGGCGGTCCCCTCCTCTGGTGGAAAAAAAAACCCATTTGTGAATTGCTCCCTCGGTCAAAACCACTGTTATCCTGCAAAACAACTGAAGTCTTTACCTGAATGTGGCAGCCTTTGCCGCTGGTTTTCTTATACATATCAATAATCAGCCCTGTCACAAACTCTGAAGTCCTTTATTTACATCATAGAAACCCAGACTGGTTTGGGTTGAAGGGACCTTAAAGCTCATCCACTTCCAACCCCTGCCATGGGCAAAGACACATCCTACTGGAGCAAGTTGCTCCCAGCCTCATCCAACCTGGCCTTAAACACTGCCAGGGATGGGGCAGCCACAGCTTCTCTGGGCACCCTGTGCCAGCGCTCAGCACCCTCACAGGGAAGAGCTTCTGCCTAAGAACTCACCTCAATCTCCTCTGTGGCATGAGGGAAGGCTGAATGAATCCCTGTCTGAATGACAGCTGCAACTGACGCTGTAACGTGTTGCTGGTTCCAGCTGCATGGCTTTAAGACTAGAACTGAAATTCAAGGAAATAGATCATTATGTGAATCCTTTTCTCCCTCTCTTCACATTAAAGCTAAAATAAATTGTATTTGAGCTCTTCCTGTAGTAACAGTGCTACAATCTCCAAATTCCCTTCTTTTCCCTGGAAGGATGAGAGCAGTTTCCAAGCTGCAGCTGAATCTGGAAGCTGCATCCTTCCAGATGTACACACACAGCACAGGGGAACGGCCTCATTCCAAGCAGCAGCTCTGCAACCACGGGCGAGGGTACATGTGTCACTGCAGATCTCAGCACTCTTGGCTCTGATGTGGAGAAGGAAGAGAGACAAGCTCATCATTTCACCTTAGTGCCCTGTGTGAAGGAGGTGGTGGGAAGAGGACAAGCTAACTACGCCTTGCTACCTTCACTAGGAGGTGATACAAAGCTTCTTCCTGCAGCAAATAAACTACCAGGTACACCTGCATCAACTGGTTGCATCTGCCTATGGGCAATATCCATCTGCTCTCATCTAGATGTCACTACACAGGATTCATCCCACCCTTTCAAAGCAGACACTCGAGGGGCTGGGACCAGGCACATGCTTGGGGAAAGACTGATATGCCCTTATACTATATTTATACCAAATTCAGTAGTCTCAGAAGCCTAGAAAATAAAGAGACGGGGACTTGCTTCTCTTGTGAGCAAAGATTAGACCCTTTCTGTCACCTCAGTGCAGGAATCCAGGACAAAGCATCCTGATTATCCTTCTCTATGCAGCTGTCACCTTCACCAGCAGCTGCCTTGGATTCTCCTTGAGCTTTCTCTGTGGGGCAGACACTTCAAAGTCATGGCAAGGATTCCTCACTGTGGTGGCTTCACACATGCGCTGCAGACCGTGGTATGGAGTGATTGTTTCCTTCCTAGGCCCAGCACTCGCTGATACCCACATCTGGGATGGACAGAATCCCTCCAGAGCTGGACTGGTTCACCAAGGTTCACATTTCATTTTCTGGCACATGGAAAACAAAGTCTGAAGAAAATGGAAACAGATCGGACCTTTGCCTTGGAAATCTCTTGGCACGATCACCCCCACCCAAACCAGTATGACATGACCAGCATTGACCAGACCTGGTGCACCTTGATCCTCCCCGAGCGCTTCCAGCTCCAATAGGGTAACTTCGTGTTGCCAGTTCCTCCTCTGCTACCTTTTCCTAGCCAGCAAATGCAACTTCTACACGGGCAGGAGTTACAGCTCCCGTTCCCACTCGCTTTCCAGCGCTGTTCTGTCCTGCCGCTCCTCAGGCTGCGTCTCCTCTCACCTCTGGTGCCCGCTAAGGTGTTGGGGCTCTTCTTTCACCCCCCATAAAGTGTGGAGTCGCGGTGAGGAGCGGCCGATCCCAAAGGAAGCGCTGTCCAAGCGCTCCCACTCTCCCCTCGCTTCCCACCGCAGCCTCAGGCGCTGCCCTCCGCCCCGCCCACCCTCCGCTGCGGCCCCTCTGATTGGTCAGCGGGGCAATCTCAGCCGTTCACTCTTCCCACATAAGGAGCTGTGGGGCCGATGTGGGGCTCACTGCCCGCCCCCAGCCCGGGCGCTCGCGGCTCGGCGGGGCCGCCTCGTCCTCTTCAGCTCCGGGACAGCGACAGACGCGGCTCCGCTCCCCGCCAGGCCATGGCCGAGCTCAAGTCGTTGGGCGGTGAAGCGTACCTGGCTCTGCCGCCGGGGTACGGCCCGTCCGCTTTCGCCTATGGAGCTGTGCGCGGCGGTACGGAAGGCCCGCGGGGAGCTTACCCGGGGGGCGGCGGAGCGGACTTCCATCCCGGAGCGCTGGGCAAATCGGCGGAGAGCAGCGGTGAGCAGAGCGGCGACGAGGAGGACGGCTTCGAGGCCGGGGTGAAGGGCGGCTCGGGCTTCGAGCGAGAGGGCAAGCTGAAAGGGGGAGCTCTGGGTAAGAAGCCTAAAGAGCAGCGCTCGCTGCGCCTCAGCATCAACGCGCGGGAGCGGCGGAGGATGCACGACCTGAACGATGCACTGGATGGGCTGCGCTCCGTCATCCCTTATGCCCACAGCCCCTCGGTGCGGAAACTCTCCAAAATCGCCACCCTGCTCCTGGCCAAGAACTACATCCTCATGCAGGCGCAGGCCCTGGAGGAGATGCGGCGGCTGGTGGCCTACCTGAACCAGGGCCAGGCGCTGAGCGCCCCGCTGCCCGCCACCCTCAACCCCTTCGCACAGTCGGCCGTGTACCCCTTCGGCGGAGCGGCCTTGCCCGGCTGCCCCGAGAAATGCACTGCCTTCACAGGAGCCGCCTCCCTCTGCAAACACTGTAACGACAAGCCTTGACTTCTGCCTTCTTCAGGCTTTGGGGGGGTTATTTTATTTGTATTTCATTTTTTTCTGTGCACTTTTCTTTCCACCACCATCAGCCCTGGCTTCCCACCATCAGTTAAGTCTGGGTTTTCTTTTTGCTCGCTTCTCTTGAAACACCCCTGTCCCCACACCCCATCTGGAGATGTTTGGCAGTTTATGTGGACCCCAAAAGCACCCGCTTACAACTTTTAGTTCCCCCTCCACACATGCAGCTCCATCTGTAGCGTTATTTCCTTCCCAGCCTGTTAGTGGACTGTGAGCGTAATGTTGCTTTTCTGCTTTCTCTGATCTGCAAAGTTTTTGAGCAGTTTTTGAACTAAACTATAGAAAACCAGGGAGAGAAATTGACCTGGAAATGGAAACCTCAGCGAGTTCTCTTTGGCGTGATCAACCTGTGTTGGAAAAATAGATTGAAAGGAGGGAGGGAAGCAAAATCCAGCTGCAAAACTATGCAATGATTCAGAATCATGGGGCAGTGGGGATGTAGCCAGCTCGGCTTGGACTGCACCCACAAATCCAAATGGAAGTGTCATTTGGTCAGCTTTTGGGAGGGGGGAAGGTTTGGTGCTCTTGGTAAAACTGTAGATGCTTCAAAATAAGATGCTTTCTTCTTTCTTTGCTCTTAAAAAGAAAAAAACTAGCCTGTTTCTGAACTGAGAGGAACCTGTGATTGTATCTAATGCTTGCTCTTTGCCTGTTTCTCAGCTTGGTGAAGCTTTCCAGATGATTTTCCAAAGTCGTTGCTCATCATGGTAAACAAAAGCAAAAGGTCACTTAACGTATTTATATGTATTTATAATAAATAAAAGACGTGAATAATCACTTTCTCTGTCCTACATGTCTCTAAAGCCAGCTGGCAGTCAAAGCAAAACCCCTGCTGAAGGAAGGTAAAGAGGAGACAGTCCTTTGCAGTGGAGCAGCGTGGTGAAGTTAGGTGAATGATGGGAGTACTTGGAAGAAGCTTGTGAGCATTCAGCTCCTCATCAGCAAGGATTTGCTTTTTCTCCAGTTTCTCATGAATCGTGAGCACATAAATGTTGTTTATGCCCGACATTTAGAGTTGAGTAGGAAGAGATTTAGCTTGTGTATTTTCATGCTTGCGGGAGTATGCTGTGCCTTGAAGTGGTGTTTGAAAGGGGATATTGTAGCATCAAGCTTAGCTCTGTGGACAGCCATGTAAATCGTGGCTGTTTATATCCAATCATTTCTGCTATATCCACAGCTTGACCCTAGACTTACATGTGGGGTTTGAGCCACTTAGTATCATGACTAAACTAATGATGTCTAGCCAAGCATTGACCGTGTTAGTACAAGTTACATAGTGAATCCCTCGCTGGCGAAGTTATGGATGTTGCTTGTGTTGGTTTAATTTGATTTTCTGGTTTATGATGTCTAACGCTTTGGTGCCTTGTATGCTTCACTAATCGCTATATAATAATAGTAATAATTAAGGTGCATCCAGTGGTTTCTGTTCAGATTGGAATACCCACCCAATGTCAGAGCAACCGCATAAACTGGTACAGTCGCAGCCTGAGGGGCTGGAGCTGTCCCTGGCCATTTGTGTTAGGAGTGGGGTGTAACTATTTAGGGTTATTAAACCAATTTCCATGCCTGTCGCTAGTGTTATGCTAATGTGAAAAGGGCTGCCATCCCTCTAAAGCTGCTTGTCCATGGCACTTCATTTTAATTAATACATTTCCAAAAGACTTTTTGTGTTCGGAAAACCAAGTGTGTGATTAAGCCTCGTTCGTAAAGATGGATCTTTAAAACCAATTCCTGCCCGTTTCCAATTTTATATCTTCATTTCCTTTTTACAGCGTGGTTTTACAGTTTATTTGCTGTGCTTTTTATTTATTCCATAAAAGCGAATCTTGGAAGTACTCTTTCAAAGGCGTCCGATGAAGCAGAAGCCGACCAAAACCACCGCTGAAGCAGAAATGACTGGAAACTGCAAATCAGCAAAGGTCATTTGCTGACTGAGTTGTTGCTGGATAATATTTGGGAGGAAAAAAAGGTCACTTTAACAGAGGATCGTGAGTTTTAGGTTAACGTTTATTACTTATGCTTAAAAATATAGAAGATTGAGCACTGGGGAATAGTTAAATGAAGATATGTTTAATTGTTCATTTTTTGCCAAAACTGAAATACTTAGAGAATAAAGTATTTAGCAGCTTAATATTAAATATGAGTTGAGTTTGGTTAAAGGCTTGCACTGGTAATAATGGAATTTAGAATTGCTTCTTCAAATCAGTATGGCAACAAATGTGGCTTGCTGATTTTAGAGCTCAAAAAAAGTCTTCACAGCCTTAGAGACAAGCTATTTTGGAACAAGGGGTTTTAGTATTGTGATGGTTTAACTTTTTCCCCTATAATTTACATGAGTAAAAAGCTTCTTCATATTACTGTATCTATCCAGAATCCTAAATACACCTTTGGAGAGCCCTTGGAATATGTGAAACCCCACTTTGAATTAAGCAATCTCGGGAGGCTGAACATGGAATTTCAAATGTAGGAGATAAAACCTGCATTAAAGCAAACTTCAGTGTGAAAAATAGCAAGCTTGAGCGTCAAAGTGTTTTTAAAAGGCTAGGTGCTAAAAAAGAAATGTAGAACTTAGCAAAGCAGTGCTAGAGGAACTTGTAAGTCATGATTTAAAATATAGGGAGTTAATTCAAAAGTAAGAATTTCAATCATAACTCTTGCTTCAATGAACGTGTTCATATTAAACTAAA
The DNA here is from genome assembly GCA_032466535.1 of Forpus xanthops. Taxonomy (NCBI): domain Eukaryota; kingdom Metazoa; phylum Chordata; class Aves; order Psittaciformes; family Psittacidae; genus Forpus; species Forpus xanthops. Next base: position 29,087 of record JASSUY010028360.1, on the reverse strand, counting down.
ACTTGCCTAACTTCTCTGTTAATCTGAAGGTTCGGGCTTGTAGGATTTTAACTCTTCTCATTCAGTTGAATCCCATGCTGAGCCCGTTGCATTTCCCATTGACAGGAAGGATCTGTGTCAATGTGATTTATGCTTTGTGCTGAGCTGCTGCTAAAACCACTCCAAGGGAATGCCTAATACGGCTGGAAAGACAATTTTGTTGGGAGGGGGTGAACCAGCATCTGATTCTTGTACTTGTGTATGAAGCAGATGTGCACGGTTATCCTGAGGATGAGATCCTATAACACATTATTGTCTTTTCCCCTTCTGTGGCATATAAAAGACAACTTACTTTGCGTGTCATATGAGATTTTAAGTGTCTGCTTCCAGTTGATGTTTCAGTGGATATAAAGGGAAGACTTCAAAATAATGAAGGTGGTTTTATTTCTGCTTAAGTGTTCTTGTTATGATGTCTGCTTCTCTTCTTGAAAAAAAGGATTTATGGTGTGTGTTCAGATGGAATTGAAATACAGATGATGTGTTCCAATGTACTCATTATCCTGGTATGTTCATACTCTGAGGAAAACATAATGGCAACTTAAAGATATTATATTAAAGATAATTTATTATTTTCTAACTTCACTTAGTTTTTCTTTGAGCTGCAAGAATGATCAGCATGAGGGGTTATAAAGAGGAGATGCAAAGAGTAAATTCTCCACTGTATATTACTATTGTTTAAGCTGCATAATTCTACTCACTAATCAAAACTAAGGTTTTACTAACCTGTATATATAACCTTAATAATAGGGAGCTGGAAACTGTTGTCAGTTTGCACTGTGTTAGTCAAGATTTAACATGAACAACCTGGAGCTTGGAAGGTAAAATCTTGTTGAACCAAATAAAGGGAAGCAACAGGTTTGACGATGGAGGGCCAGGAAGGTGACTCTCTACTTCAGACCCCAGCAAAACCTTCAATCAGTTGGAGTTCCTCAAAAGAAGCCAAGAGCTATGTGGCTTCCCTTGTTCTTTAACCCATATAGCTGATATTCTGACCTGCTGCCACCGTATCTGACTATTGCTGCAGGCTGAGTTTGTTTCTGAGCCTTTAGAAACTGGTCGATGTTTTCAGTAATTTTTTTGAGTTGTTCTTTATGTATATATATAGATATAATTTCCATTTTAAAATAGTAGATGGCATTTTACAAGGGTAAAATGTACGTAGGATCTGATCCTGCAGCTGGTTTAGTAATTGGCAGCCTTTCTGGTGCTATTAGGGACAGCAAGACGGGGCCTGATGCCGCAGGGCGCAGTGGTGGTTTCTGAAACCAATATAATGCTGCCTTTAAGAGGCTCTAGAGTACCAGAGGAATCTGTACAAGCTTTATCCCTTTACTGTATTAGCCTTGTCATATAACTGTAAGCATAGGGCACGATGGATAAAGACCTCACTTAAAAGCTCTCACGGTTCTTGAGACCAAACCTGCTTATTGCCAGCTCAGCAGCAAGGGAGCCATCCTGTGTGTCATACAGAGCTGTGTTCTCACCAATGACAGGTTTCTAGCTGTTTTCCACAACTCAGATTATTTAGTTTGCTATTTAGGAGAATAAAACCAAGCATTTGACACTGTACATATCTCTCCTGTTCATATAGCATGTGTTCAAACAAGTGTGTTTCCTTAAAATAAGAGGTTGGACTTTGCTACCAACATTTATTTATATCTATGCTTGTTGTCTGCCATGTGAATTATCAGCAGAGAAATCACTGCTCTGGTCTCAAACGGGTGAAAACACATTTAAAGAATACTAGAATATACCAACCACTATTTTTAATTGCCAAAACCGCTTTATTTTGTTATCTGGCATTTGATAGATTTCTGATTAGTGTTGCACAATAGAGAAGGTGGAGGTTTTGTTTTTGCCAATCCTGATTAAGGGTAGAAAACACTCTTGATTACAGTAATTTTAATAATGTAAATTTGTGATTTGTTCTTTAGTCTTTAATCCCCTTTGGCATTCCCTTCAAAGAGAGATGAAAAAATCAGGGATTTATAACATTGAAATCAGTCATTCCATGAATGCTTCTCGGACAGTTTTCCTTCTACCTGAAATATAAAATAACCCATCGGATAATGAAACATTTTGCTATGAAATTAGAAATGTTTGCATGGGATTTTTCTTTAGAAGAGAGCTTAACGTCAAGCATTTTCTCTTTATTATAAAGTGTATGTGTGTAAGAAAATAGAAACAATTATCAGAATGAAGAATGTATTTGAAATCTGTGGCATTTATTCGGATGCTTTGAAGTAGGATTTTCACTATGAAGCTAGATCATCTTTTCATAGCCAAAGTTCACATTCATTTTTTACCCATTGCCTCAAATTGTTCCATCTATTTGTATTTGCGAATACGTATAGTTTTAAAACAATCCGGTTCATTTTAGTGTGCTGTTAGCTTCATTTAACAGTGAAATTTCAATTGATGTTTATTGCTGAAATGCTGAACAATTTCAAGCAGAACTCTCAATTTCTTTCAGGCCAAATAGAGTGAGATAAAGTGTTAGCGCTAAATGAATTTGTAGAGATATTTAGCAAAGTTATTTCAGATATAAAAAGCATGTGGGTTTATTTTGTTGCTGTACTTAAATTAGTGAAATTTGCAGAACAAAGACTCACAGAAGATGAACGACAAATGTGTGGTGTCTTACACAACAGAGGAGCATATGATGGATTTCAAACTCCTTGCCCTAGTGAAACAGTTGAAAATACATAACTTCATTATTATTTTACATATTATTTTAGTTTTCAAATCTGTATTTTCATCAGTGATTCACGTTCGTTAAAATCTCGTTTGGTAATACCATTTATATCTGCTTTATTTCTATTTCCCTGTGCTAACACTAATGTTTTGTGTGTTTATGTGCGTCAATACAGGCTTGTACTATGAATATAACCCAATCTCCCTCAGCTACCACTGGGAAAAAAAAAAAAAGCCCTCTCTGCTCTTTTGCCTTAAGTATTTCAAAGGGAAAAACATGGCTGAGCAAAGAACCATCACCCCAGTTTTTCCTCCGAGCCCACTTTTGTCTAAAGTAATGAGGCCATAGTCAGTTGGCTCCAAGGAGCGTTGTGATTTAGTGTGACGTACAGTGAATCATTGCAGATCCATTCGGACTGCATTCGTTATTTTAATGAGACAGAGGCAAATCTGGTTTTTTGGCCGCAAACCTTAAGATGCAAGCATAATGTGAAATGTTTGCTGATTGCCACAAGGCAACTGACATTATAGATTTTTATCGTCATCATTATGGGCTTTAAAACTAACCACTTCCCAAGATATTTAGCCCTTTCCCCCCCCCCCGCAAATGACAGGACAGTTACAGCGCTGACATTAAAGAGCAAAAAGCTCATCTATTTATTTCCTGCACTTATTAAAACCTTATGTTGCATCCTAGGGTCTGCATTGGTTTGTTTTATTCCCGCTTTCCCAGAGGAGCAGGAAAACCCCTGCCGCAACGCGGTCACCCAAAAAAGGTCACATTCAGTTGGGCGACAGCAGCACTAGATCCCTACCAGCCTTTGCTTGATGTAGTATGAGAAATGACACTGAGGCGGGCATATCTCTGCACAAACAGTAATCACAGTAATGGTGTTCATAGGAATTTACTAGCGCTCAACTTTTCTGGAGTCTGGAGTAGTGTTTCCTCTTCTGTGGTACCAGTAAAGAATTTATTGTGTTCGTAGTTGCCTTCGGGCATGCGGCAGTCAATTTGTAAGAAAAAAGCTTCCAGTATCAGGCTACACTGATAAATGTGAGTGTATGTGCAGGTGTGTTTGTGTGAAATGCGCATCCATGAGCAGGATATGTTGATGCATATTTATAATGTCTTCAGGAGTACTGCACCTGTGCCTGAAGGAATGTTTCTGTCACTGATTTACCTGATTTGTCTCCTTTCCAACTGTTGGTGGTTTATGTTTGCATAAAGCTTTGTGCACCATTTAGTGTGAGGTGTCCCTGCCTATGGCAGGAGGGTTGGAACTAGGTTATCTTAAGGTCCTTTCCAACCCTAACTATTCCATGATTCAATGATTTGACAGTAGCACAAACAGTGCCATTGCATAAAGACCTCTGCTCTCCTAAAAAATTGCTTTGACCTGCTCAACCTGACAAACCCATGAATAATAGTGTTCACCCCTTTGTTTTTCCCCTAAAATAGCCAGAAATGATGTTTTGAGACAAGTCAGGGTGTTGGTTTCTCATTCTGCCTCTGGCAGCTTTGCCATGAGAACAGCAGAGAACCAGGTACCTCTTTACTTTTCCTACTTTCCAAATGCAAGCATCTTGTTTTTATTGATATGCTATAAGTAAATGTCATGCCTGGTGCTCCTCATAGAGATGTCATGAAGAAATCCTTATGCATCCTATTTGAGAATTGAATTACCTTAAGTGTGTTTTATCTCCTGGCAGCTTCAGTGTAAAGCTAAGCACACAGCTGACAGCCATAGAGGGTGTTCTCTGTGTTTACAGCAGAACTGGGGCTGTAGGGGAAAAAGATGAGACTCTTGCCAACTGTTAAAATGGCTGCTGACTTGGAGGCCTCTGGCGCAGTTGTGCATCCTTTCCAGTGTCCAAGACAATAGAATTTTACTTCGAACAAGTTTTCCCCCTTTGGCTTTTTCCCCTTTCTTGCCTCAATCTGTTTCCTGAAAGATTTGAGGACAGAAAACACTTTAGTTGCAGGAGCTCTATTACTTCTAACAGTCCTCTTCGCAATTGAATGTGGCACTGTATAGGATAATCTTGGTACGAGGAGACTGCACAACATAGGTAAGCTTACTCCTGTGTGACCTGACTCCTCTTTGAGGTGCTTGCTTGTAGCAGCTCTAAAATACCCTTTCCTCTTGGGGTGGGGAGGAGGCTGTGCAGCAAAGAGCATCTTTTCACAAGTGTTTCTCTCTTTGCAAACATTTGAGGGTCTGTTTTATATCATCATAACCAAAATCCTTTCTCAAGCAAGAGATTTTACCCTCCTTTTTGAGCTCATGCGTGCACTTGTTAGGACCAGACTGCTTGTTGAAAGTCTCATTCTTGCAAATCATCTCCCCTATAAATACTTCTGCTTCAGTGAGATTCTGATCCAGCCTCAGACAGAATGGTTTCTATATCAGTATGTGAGAAATGAATTCTCGACCACATTGAGCGTGCACGTCAAGACATTGACTTGGTTTTGATTTTAGAGTTAAACCAAATTTGGAAGCAGCATCTGATCATTTTAATGGAATTCTGCTGCTTTTGTCTTCCTTCCCTAGTTGCCTTGCCTGAGGCACAGGACAGATCAAGGCGTTTGCCCATGGACACACACTGACTTGAGTGAGTGGCTCTCAGTATTTGAATTCAGATGATCTTAGCTTGCTGCTTTCCTAACTAAGCTGCACATCACGCTGCCTCCTCAACAGCATCCACGCTGACATTTCTCTTTCTCTCTCAGCACGCTTGGGGTCTCTGGGAAGATTGTGCCTTTATTGTGGCAGTGGTGTCACACAAGTCACCTCCTGGTTCCTTCTGGAGCAGTGATAGCCAATGAGAAAGGAGGTGTCGATTCATCTTGGCTATTTTCTAGCAGTCTCCTGCTGCTACAATAGCCTGAGGCGACTTGAACCTACCCTGGGGACCAGCCAGTCCCCAGCTGCTTCCAGAGTGGAGAAGCATAAAGGTGGCTTCAAGCCACCTTTGTTCTCCAATCCTTGTCTTGCACTGAGCGCGGTCGAGTCATAGGGGAGAATCTGGGCCAGAGCTTATGAAATGCTTTGCTATAGAAACATGCCCTCACTGCAAAATGCAGCTTTCTGGTTCTCTGAGCTGCTGTCTCACCGCCCTTCTCTTCTTGCCTTGCAACAAGGGGAAATGGCTTGCTCTGTGTCTCTGTCACCATTTAAGCCATAGGCTCCTACCTCAGAGAGAGTCCTGCCCAAAGCCGGTGACCCCAGGAGACAAGACTGATACATGGTAGGAGGGGGAGGTAATATCACTGCACAACTCTTTGCTTTCATTTTTACGAGGAAAATGGGCACTTCTAACAGGAATTCTTTTTATCCATATACTCACATCCCTACTTCAGCCAGCCTATGCTGCTGAACCAGCCCCACTTTGCACTCACTCATCTTAAGGTGATTATACTTACACAGCTGCAATTCCCAGTTTAACACCCAACTTCTGGTTTTCATACCATGGAGTTAATCCATTTCCAGCACTAATGGTGCACCAGTATCACTCTCCTAACGTCAGGGACCCTTCTCATTTTCAAATGAGACAAGTGCCAGCCTCATGAAATTAACTTGTGCTCAGCATTATTTGGGCAGTCAAACTGTGGCACTTCATTTCAATTCTCTGGTCCTTCCCATGATTTCCTGTGTAACTCCCAACATTGCCGACAACACACGCACACACACACTTCTGCTGGCTGAAACACTTTTAGTGGCTGGTTTTAGTTGTCTGACATGAAATAACTATTTTCACTTATCCAATGGCATTGAAGACTCTGCTAAGCAATAACATGAGGAATGCTGTGGTCAAAAGAAAACAACCCAGGTGACCAGGTAAGGCACAGAGGATACCTCATTCAACCCCGACAAAAAGGTGCGTGTCTGCTCATTTGCTGAACGTCACAGTATATTCCACAGCATGTAACTCTCATCAGGTCCTGCAACTGGAATAATGCTCACCTTTTGGACTTTAATATCGTTTAAAAACTTCTAGGAGCTCCTCCAAGGGGCTGCAGGTTTAGATTTGGCCAGCAGAAGGTGGCACAGCCTCAGTGATGTGAGGGGTATCTGCTCAAAAAGGATGCCCCATAAACAGTATGGCCATGGCAAAGGCTGATTTTTCTTGTCACAAATCTTGTGATGACTCTGGAATGACTTTCATCCTGTTTGGTACTGGCCTATGTTTCATTCACCACATTATCTGAGCTGCCAATCTGAAACACTTGAGTTCTACCAAAAGCTCATTCTGAGGACTTGGGGGTGTTGAATGAACATGAGCCGGCAATGTGCTCTTGCAGCCCAGAAAGCCAACCGTATCCTGGGCTGCATCAAAAGGAGTGTGACCAGCAGATTGAGGGAGGT
>JASSUY010028360.1:0-21887 GCA_032466535.1 Forpus xanthops | reverse complement strand
TTGTGAATGCTCCATCGCTGGCGGTGTTCAAGGCCGGGTTGGACATAGCCTTGGGTGACATGGTTTAGTGGGAGGTGCCCCTGCCCAGAGCAAGGGAGTTGGAACTAGATGATTTTGAGGTCCTATCCAACCCTAACTATTCCATGATTCTATGATCTCGATGTCAGTTCAGATGTGGTTTTACCCCAAATTTCATTTAGTTCAGCTGTTAAAATTAGAGACCGGTACACCCCAAATAGAAGGCACAGGATAGTGGAGTTTAACCTAAATTTGATCTATATTGAGATAAAAGCATGTATTGCTTGAGATAGACTGAAGACCCTCCATTCACATAAACTTAGTCATCACAACTCGGTGATCTTCCTTTCTAGTATCATTCTAGATGGCCATGGGCAGAGCAGACAGAGTCTCTTCATTCATTCATTTAGGAGTTGAGAAGTGGAAATTACATGTCTTTCCTCTTCATTTGCTCTGGGAAAATCTTCTGACTAATTTATGGAGTAGTTAATCTGGTTTCGCACGTGTGAGGGTAAATGAGCATGTCGTGTGTCTTTGCGTGCAGGAGGAAGAATTATTTCCTGATGGCAAGATAATGGAAACATATTTGGGGTGAGGGAAGGGTTTCATTAGAAAAGCACAACTTCACGAGGACGGTTCTTGCATATGAATCATGACTCATCTGCTCCAGCCTGAAAAAACTCACTGGGAGTCAGATTATTGTGCTTAACTCAACAGCTAAAAGTCAAGCAACTAATTAAGCCTGCGCTGTCTCCATCCTGAAGAATAATAGGTAATGGTTTCCCAAGGGTAATTCATGTCACTGTAGAATAGGTGGACAAGTCGCCTTCTGGGGATGCTTATCTCTTGACATGGACTGCAGAAGCTGCACAGGTAGTTTAAAATAGATTCCTGGTGTTCAGACACATAAACAGTGAGAGCAGCCCCTATCTTACTGCCTAGTGCTAGAATTAGGACTTAAAATGAGAACCTAAAAGGTTGCAGTTTCCTGGCAGTCAGAATAACCTGGCCTGAGTAAGAAGCAGCCCATTAGCAGTCAGAATAACCCAAGGCAATGTGAAATTAAAAGCAGGTTTAATTAAAGCTACCGAGGGAAGGTGTTTATGTCTGTGGGAAGCAAATGTGGTCACTAAATAATATGGGATAATAACAATGAAAGAGATAAATGAATAGGGAGAAACAGAGTAAACCATGCTGGCAAACCTCAGAGTTAGGATCTTAAAGTTGAAGGTTGCAGACAGTGCAGGACATGCAATGTTAATCCTACTGCAATGTAGAATTATAGAATTGTTGAGGATGAAAGACACCTTTAAGATCGAGTCCAACGATCAACCCAGCACTGCCAAGTCCACCACTAACCCATGTCCCTCAGTGCCACATTTACACGTTTTAAATACCTCCATGGATGGAGGCTCCACCACTGTCCTGAGCAGACTGTTCCATTGCTGGACAACCTTCTTTGGGCAAGAATTTTTTCCTAATATCCACTCTAAACCTCCCCTTGTGCAACTTGAGGCCATCTTCTTTCTCCCTATTGCTTGTTACTTGGGAGAAGAGACTGCCACCCAGGCAAACTGAATTTATCACACAATGTATTTGAGTGGATGAGGTCAAATTTGTAGTTCTTTGTTGCCCAGCAACTGTGGGCTGAGCATGGTGAGGTTATTTGCTATAAGAAGGTATTGCACAGACACATCTTCGCAAACCATCCTGCGTGAATCTAGTGTAAAGTCCTGATTCCATAGTTATGAAAGCCCTTCACATGCAAGGTGCCATTTTTCAACTGAGAACACAGCAAATACTAATGCATTTCTGAAATGCATAGTACAGCACTGCATTATATGCTTACACCTGATTAATGTAGTGTGAAAGTGGCCTAATGCAGTATGCTATTTGTCATGATACAGTCTGGAGCTTTGGTGAACAAATACTAAGGAAGCTGTGAAGCTGTCCTGCTTTGTAGAGGCTACTTAAAGGCTGGAGATCAAGTAACTACGATTCTAAAATGCAATTGTGCTTTTAAAGCATATCGTTTCCTGGGTGGAGCCTTCACAGACACCCATAAGTTGTTTAACTAATGTCCATAACTCTTCATTGGTTTAAATAGGGCAGCAGAGAGGGCACCGATTCACGATGCACTGTCACTTGCTATCAGAGCTTGACAGCAGCATTCCATATGTATCTACTGAAAAATACTCTTAATATCTGCTCCAACACAGCAGAGCTGCCAGGCAAGATGTCTGCAAACTCTGGATGCAGTGATGGAGTGAGGGTGGGAAGTGTCATCCTGGTTAACCCGTGACTGCCGCATTTGTCATCTTTACAAGGACATTAGACACAATGAAATGAGTTCTGATGGAAGCCTGTGTCTCCTCGAAGTGGGCAAACAGTAGGTTAAGAGAAAGCAAATGAAAGGTAAGATTAATAGCATTTAGCATGGCAGATAGACTAGCAGTTTGCTAATTAAAGATGTTAGAACATAGAAGCAGCCAAGGATCAGTGGCTTTTAATGAGGATGTTGTAGGGTGATTTAGGTCTAATTTTCTGCTTAATAAGGCTGGTTTAAAAAGTAATTTTGTTGGGATGTGACTCTCCTAAACCTGTTCATTATCAGTGATGGGACTTCACTTCAACACTCCAGGAAATGTTGTGTTTAATTAATATTGTGTCGGCAAGTGGATATGCTGACAGATGAGAAAAAAATTGATGAAGAACTTTCAAGGACATTGACTTCATTACACAGCTTCATTATAGCCTGAATAACTGGTTAAATATGTCACTGGAAAGGTAACATGCCACTTTTAACTCTTCTTTGTGTGTTGGTCGCGTAAGTAAGCAAAGCGTATTTTCAAAGTAGCCACTATTGGAACAAAAACATCAAAAGACCAGTTCTACAACATTTTCTCATTGTATTCATTGATCTCTAACTGATGGTGAGCCATTTAAAGCCAAATACAGTAGGTTACTTACATGCATTTATCAGCCTTTTTACTTGAAAAGAATAGGACTTTAGTAGGTGACACTCTTCACAGTTGGGTAGTTTTATACAGCATCGCTGAGACAAGAGTAGAAACTGATTTAAAGGAGTTTTATTTCTCTGCACAAAGTTACATCCTGATGTATAGTGATGGACTGATCAGTGTCTCAGCGTAGTTGTTGATGGAGGTATATTTATACCTGTTTGGTCAGTTTGTCAGCAGTCTGTTTAAACCCATGCTCATGTACATACACATACATTTAACTTACACATATGGGAAGCAAAATCAAATATCCCAAAGGTTCTAAATACTTTGCCTTTACATGGAAGGAGATCAGCTTTAGCAGTTTCAGTGAATCACAACAGGGTTACATATAGGGAGGGGAGAGTGTCTTACCCTGCTGTGGGAGCAGTGGGAGACAGGTCATTACTGGCACTTTACTTGAGCCAGGGATGCTTTGAGTATCTGCCATGCAATAATTTGGTACCTGGGAAGCATCTCAAACAAATCTTTTCATCTCAGCTCGGAAGAACTACACTGGAAATGCAGCAAAGATGATCTGTTTCAGGCTAGATGATGTGACCCATGTGTCACCTTAAAGACTTGGGGTCAGGATCCTCTGATTCCAAGTATTATCGGACCTTTTGCAGCAAGATAAAAAGGCTTCAAAACTGATCTTTTAAACAGGGATTGGGAGAGAAAAATAAAGGCACTGAGCACAGTGCTTACCTGGAGGACACAGAAAAGCATCCAAAAGGTGTCTGACAAGCTTTCTAGAGAATAACAAGTCAAGCAGCAAACTACTGACTTCTGGGTTTCAGTTGCTCCTTCTTTGAAAAACGAGGCTCTTTAAAGAAAGAAAGGAAGAAAAACAAAGATCAACCTTTGAAGCTGAAAGCAAAAGGAGAAAAGAATGTTTTCAGTCTTACTCATTAGGGATATTAGCCAAGAGAAGAGGGGCAGACAGGGGAAAGAGAAGAGACGCTGACTCGAGGTGACAGCTGGAGTTTATGTGATGCGTCAGTTCTCTTTAACACCTCCATTTTGTGGCTGCTGTCACCTTCAGATGAAGACTTTTACAGAATGGGATTCACAAAAGCATTCTCCTGTATCAGCCCTGTTACACACCGGTGAGTTTCCTCTCCGTAGCACTATTTGCATTTACAGTCAGAGCTGCAGAGAGACCAGCACAAGAGAGCATGTGTGTGTCTGTGTAGCAATGGGCATGTGTGTAACTTGGCCCTCACCCAGCACCTTTGAACTTTACCCATGTGCCATCAACTATTAATAATGACTCATTATTTTTTTACCCTTGGTAATAAGGAAAGCAACACTCGGCCCAACTGTTCAATGAAAGAGTAACAGATAGCATCCTGTCATCACCGCTAAGCTGAATCTGCTTCAACACCTTATGTCTACAGAAACTCAGTAAGCTACCATCCCAGGTTTGGAAAAGAGGAAGGGACTAATGAAAGCTGTCAATCTCCATCCAGGTTGGCTGTGTCGGTAAATGTGGAATGACTTCCCTAATGGGTAATTGCAGGATTAGAACCTCAGTGCTCTGTAGTATCGCACAGGGATGTCTGTCAGTGGAACAAGACATTGCCTGACACTGGTACGATGCTCTTAGATGCTTAATATGGATCAGCTCACAGGAGAGAAGGTGCCTGGGAGCTGTAGCACTGGTTAAGCCCTGTGAAACATGTCGATCCCAAGAAAGTGACTGTCATGTCCACTTGCAAGCACAGCTTCTGCAAGTGAGCATGGAGTGTGCAGAGCCCATGTGTGCTGGGTATGCATCACCCTTCTCATGTGTGCCTTGGGAAAGCAGGGACTGTGTTCCATATGGGTAGTAAGGGCTATCCATTAAATGTGCCACTACAGGTGCCAACATCTGGGGTGGAATCACACCTACACTACCAGCAAAGGTCAAACGAGTCCTGGATGAAAGCTCGAGTCGCATCCAACTTGCCTCTAATGGTTGCCCACTTTAAACACCATGGCTTCTTCTTTCTCCTGAGTCAGGGTCATGCAATTTTGGTAGCAGAACTGTTCTGAGTTGCTCATCTTTCAGCATTTTGGGTGGTATGACAAGCACAAACCCATAAGCATAGAGATCATCCAGTCCATTCCTTCATACTAATCCCCATAAATATGCTATTGGCCAATAAGGGATTAAACAGCTTATAAATGAGGTTCAGGGCACTTACTGGTTCTGTTGGCAGTGTCCTCAGTCATCTCCTGCACCCAGGCACATTGTCTTCATGGTGCCACCTCAGAGGGAAGAGGCATGGCCAGGGCCAGTGGAGAGATCAGTGACAGAGCAGGGCATCATCTTGTGACAGCCTGGACAACATAGGTATGAACCAAGTAATGAAGCAGGGCATAAATTTGGAAGCAAAGGGTGGTAACAACCTGTGTGTGAGCAGCACACATATGTCAGCAGCACATGTATGTCAGTAACATATACACTTGTTCACAACAAGAGCCTGTTGCTCTTGTGTGGTTTCTGAAGTATCTCAACTGAGCACTCACCTTTGGGGCTGGAACTGAGAGTCCCTCAGCACAGCCTCTGTAAATATTTAGGTGGACTTTTGAAACCAAATGTCATTAGAGATTGAGCAGTTGTATAATCCAGTGCAATGCACAACTGTGGAATTGTCAGATATCCAAGGATGTAATATTTTGTAACACACAAAAATCAGAAGTGTGCTCTCATTAACATCCCAAAGGTACTAAGAGTTTGGTAAACACTGGAAGATACATTTCTTGCCCCAGAGAGCATAGAGGCTGAAAAATTAATATTGAATCTAGATAAACCAATGTTTGCTTACTAAAATCATGGGCTGAATACCTTATAGCACAGCACAACTGCAAGGATATTGCGAGCAATGTCTCCCTGTGCTGCCACCGAACACAGCACGAGACAGTATGCAAAGCTTCACCTTACTGTGCAGCTTTAAATCTGTGGCAATAATGTCACTTAGCAACATCTCCTGTTGGTAATAGTAAAGGTAAAAGAAATCAGACTTTTTCTACAGCTCCCCAATGGGTTTCTTTCAGGCAAGGACCATGTACACTAATACAAATCATATTTCATGTTACTCACAGGACACAGAGATAATCAGAAAGCTATCTTCATAAACAGAGGGTTATTCATAATCCCTCACATGGCATTTCAATTATCAGTCTGATGACGATGTGACATTATGGATGAGGTTGTGATTAAATTTTCTTGTGTAATGACCCTAAGTAAATCTTTGCAATTTTCATTTTGCAGAGATTTAATATAGATTGGTGGCCTGTTGTTTGGCCCCTCTTTAATCCAGAATCGCTCATTAAATTGGGACCAGTAAACATCTGATGATTGCATTTCATGGGCTGAGCTATGAATTTAACATATTAAATCTACATTCCAGATGGATATAAGCATCTGTTCTCATTATGGTTATTGGTGTTAATCTGAAACCCTGACCTGTTTCTCCTGACATTACTCATATTAAATTCCATCCCAAATTCTAACAAACATTGGCATGAGGGCAGGAGGTAGCTAAAATGCCTTCACGTGCACATAATCCAATGAAAGATTAAGAGCTGAAATTAGGGGACAAATCATATGAACTTCTTTCTTGCTCTCAGAAGTTGCCTTTCATCACTGCAGCAGCTAAAACAGCTCCTTTTGTTTTAGAGCACTGAAAAAAAAACCCTGGAAAACCCCGGGAGCCAATTCTATTTGACCATGTCCTTGCTAATCACCAGGCTTGAGCTGTATCCTTTACGGAGCGGCACATCCCTAATTTGTAAATCTGATTTGTCACTAAATCTCTGCAGACTTTGAGCCAGCATCTTGCAGGCACTTGTGTCTGGCAGTAGTCAGGCTCCTCTGCTTCAGAGCCAGTCAGCTGAAAGTCAAATTAATCGGTGACTTCCAAAGGCCATTAGGTAGGTCTGTGTTACAGGGCTGCCCAGAGCTTCTCGGCACTGAATGATTCATGTTTATTGCAGCCGGGGCATTTATTTATTAGATTGCTCAGTGTAATGGGAAATTTAAAATGACACACATTGTATTACAGGGAGGCTTAGCAAAATATTATCTCCCTGTTATTGTAAATCAAACAATTCTCAATGTCAGTTCGGATCACCTTTGCTCAGCAGAAGTTTTTCCAGAGGGTTTATTTGGTTCCTTATGGCTTTTTAGCTTTACCTTAAGCAAACATATGTCCTGCCCTCTACCTGCTGTGTGAGACAGGCTCAGTGCCATGGACTATATAGGGATGCTGAGTGTAATCCTGGAATTGCTTGGGTTTTCGCACCTAGGTTGTGTGTAAAAAGAACAAGACAATTCAGCCCTATAGTAAAAAAAAATGATGAACCAAGAGGCTGGATATAGATTTTGGCTTGAAAATGAGGAATCCATTCAACATTTTAAATGGATTTAAAGGCTCCAGATGCCTCATTAGCTGATGCCCCAGGGTATCCTGGCGTATTGCTGGGAGGAAAAAGGAGGATCCATCCTCTGGGGTGGTGGGAGAAGGAAAAATAGCCTGGAAAATTGTAAATACCAAACAAGCCTGGCTGAGTGCAGCAAAGATGGGCTGGAGCAGAAAACATGAACTAAGCCCATCACTGGAGTTTACCTTCGGGTAGCACATTCCCCTGGTCAAGGCTTTCTGTATGCATGGACCATAAGTGATTAGTAGCAGGAACAAGGGATAGGGAGAGAGCTTTGTGGGGTTTTGCATACTAAATATACACCTGCAATGTATCAACACTGTCCCTGAGGGACAAAGTGCTGGAAAATACACAAAAGCTCTGGTTATTGCTGAAGAAGTGGGATGCAGCGTTTCCTGATGGCTGCACTTGTCTGCAAAATCTCACTGGGATTTGAACAGGTTGTAAAGTGCAGAAACACACTTATTTTATTGCTAATATGAACAGAAGTTTGTGTGTAAAACACAGGAAATGGAGATTAAAGCATGTACTAGGTATTATAGAGATAAAATTCTGGTGCATCCTCCCATAGTCATTTCATAACGGGGTGGGGGGGGAAATCAGATCTCTTAAATACTATCTCCAAGACCATAAAAAGGAAGGAACAAAACGGGTTGCAGCTTTCAGTGGGTGAAAATACCCACAAAGGTGTATATCTCCTATCACTCATGGCTGTAATAGGACACAAGAAAAAACCAACCCTGTCATTAGTAATTAAGCCTGCATCATTCATAGCAGAGCCACTGTGTCTATGCGATGAGGCTAATTGTCTCCAAAGTCCTGTCTGGTTTAGAAGAGTCAGGTTCAGCGGGTGTGCAGCAGGGCTCACACAGCGGTGCTGGCCACACTTCAGTCAGAGCAGCTTGACTTCAGCCCCTCACCCTGATGGCAGGTTTGGGAAGGGTTGTTACTGCTTATCAGCATCTGCAGCTCCTGACAGCTGCAGCCACAGGAAGGATGGAGCACGGTGTTGGGATGACAGCAGCGGGAACACAGGTACAGCGTGGAGACACTGCCTGAAACGATCTATCCAAATTCAGGTTTATTATTATTTATAATTTATTTATTTTCATAGGTATTATTCATATCCACGTATAGTTACACCAGGTTTTTGCCTGGTTGCTCCCAGGACAGATTCAACAGCAGCACTATCAGCATGTGAGCGTCACCAAGAGGGTGACCAGGACCAGCTTGCCAGAGCAGAAAGTAGAAAGCAGCAACGGACAGGGATCCTGGGGGAGCTTTTCTGGCTTAGGGGGTCACAGCAGGGGTGCACAGCTGCCTGAATTTAGCCACAAGATGAGGTGACGTTTTATTTGGGTCGTTACGTCTACCTGTGCTACCCACTGGTTGCAGACCAGTGCTATGTGGACACAGGAGCTGACACTTAAGTGGTTGATATTTCTCATCACCTAAAGACTGCCACAGCATAACCACAGAACAAGTGGACCTAGAGCAAATCAGAATTAAAAATACCCTCCCTAAGAGCAGATTTACACTGGGGAAATCTTACTGCTGCCTTCCAATACTTTCAGGGAACTGACAAGAAATCTGGAGATGGACTTTTTACAAGGGTCTGTAGTGATAGAACAAGGGGGAATGGCTTTAACTGGCCAGAGAGGAGTCTGAGATGAGCTCTCAGGCAGTTCTTCCTTGTGAGGTTGCTGAGGCTCTGGCACAGGGTGCCCAGAGTTGTGGCTGCCCCATCCCTGGCAGTATTCAAGGCCAGGTTGGATGGGACTTGGAGCAAGCTGCTCTAGTAGAAGGTGTCCCTGCCCGTGGCAGGGGTTGGAACTGGATGAGCTTTAAGGTCCCTTCCAATCCAAACCAGGCTGGGATTCTATGAGTTTAAGTAGAGAAAGGAACTCTCTATGCCAGGGAAGGCAGTCCCTGAAATTCCCCCCCAACCTTCAAAATGAGGATATTTAAGAAGGAATAATGCTGAATGATGGCTCCAGGGAACCATCCTGTAGCTTCCAGCACAATGGACCAAAGATTTTAATTGCTTGTTAACTACTATTGTCGCACACAAGTTAGCAAAGCTGAAACCATCTGACATAAATCACATCTATCAGCCCAATAAATCTTCTCTCAAAATGACAGCTTTGCAGACAGCACTAAATTAGAGCGGCCGTTGCACAGACCTGTACTTACAACTGCTGCCTGCAAACCAGTGACAGATCTGTTGAGACCAAAACACTTGGCATTCTGCTAATGTCTGTCATTACTGTGATTGATAGAGCCCCTCTATCACACTCTGCAGTTGTCTACATTTGCAAAGCTTTATTAAATTACCACGTCTCCCAACTGTTATCCGCATCAGTACAAGGAAATGACCAAGAGCAGTCAGGGACATCTTGAGGTTTTTCAGCTCCAAAGACCTGGGGAGGTGGAAAGGGTGAAAGCTGAGGCTTTGCTGGCTTTTCTCTAGCTGGAACACTGAGTACAGGATTATCTTAGCACTTGACACTCCACGTTGGGTAGCGGAGCGGTTGCCTCTGATAAAAGAAAGAGGTTACATTGACAACTCTCTCTCTACCGCTCCAGGCTTGGCAGGATCAAGGGACTTTCTGCTTCTTTCAATGTATTCTAATTATGAAGGTTGAAGGATTTATTCTGCAATCCCTGGTGCTCTTGGGGCCGGGGTTATCTTAATGACTCTCCTGCAAGTGTTCCCCTTGACCTACCTTCAGCGCAGTAACAGGTGCCATTACAATATATTCCGCCCCCCTGAAAGTCCTGTCGTCTCGGAGCCTTTAGGAGGAAGAATATACAGATATATTGTTTCTATAAATCCCCTGGTATTATCTTTTATCGGTAGTAATAAATGTCCATATTAATTAACTTAATGGTTTTAACTGCAGTAATGACTTTGTATTAAACTAGTGCGCTTTCATGTCCCGTATAAAAGCTGCAATAATAAAATTCATCTACAGTATTCTTTTTTTTTTCAACTTCTATTGTGCTAAAACCAAGCAAACCCATTGCTGGAATATTCCAGCCACCAAGGCCAGTTCATGAATCAAGCCTGGTGTAAATCACTTCCACTTTAAAATGAACGCCTCTTCAAATGTGGAAAGTTTTGAGCAAGTTGCAGATAGAATAGGAACAAAATTGGGCAACCACTTTTCTCTTTCTCCTGTATTTTGCTAATAACCAGTGGATCTGGTGCTCAAAAGTCTTTCATCTGTTGCTGGGGATATTCTGGGTGTTCCCATGAATATTTAAGAGAAATTCAGGTGGTTTCGTAATTGTTTTGGAGCACATCAGTGACAGAGGAAGTGTTGGCTACCAATACTGGGGCAGGAAATACTGCGTGTGATGAGAGGAGCAAATGAATAGCAAAGAAATGTCTTCAAACTGTTGGTTTTATTCTCCAGGCTGAAATATCTTTACATTGAATGTGAACTGGAAAGGTGGAAAATGATGGAAAATCAGTAGTGACGGGGGTGGTTGACTTCACAAAGAGCTTACCTCCATGAATTGACTTCTGTGGATAGTTTTTACTGCTTCTACCAGAGCTCTATTAGAGCCAATTTTAGTGACTGGTTTTGCAGTGGATTTCAAACATCACGGCTGTCTTCTGTGACAGTCCGTGTGAAATGGCCCCATTTTATAACTGGTTGTTACAAATGTTTTTCCCAGCTTTAAAACCCTCACATGGATGTGTTTGTTCAGGGTTCCTAAATCCTCCTGAGAAAGACTCCTCCTGCCATCCCAACACCACCTACACAATTCCTTTTGAGCAATCTGAAATGGGAGATAAAGCCCCTAAATTAGAGCTTCTTGAAGGTGCTGCTTTCCAGAGGTAGTTTATCTCTTGCATTAGATCTGGGAGATAAATAGGGGATGGATCAAAGAGAAGTCAGTAAGTGGACCCTAGCATCCATTCAGAGGGGTTTCCTTCAGGTCTGAGTTGCACTGGAGAATGACTAAGGCTGTGTATAACCAGATATAAATTTTGCACCATAACAGTAATGGATCTTTGCAAATGATAACTTTTCCCCAAGCTTCTTCACATCTTCTAACAAAAGCACATTGCTGGCACAAGCTGGTTAAGGCAAAAGTGGAAGCAGGTCTCAGTGAAAGGTTCCTAGTCTGGTCAATAATCCCAAGTATTTAACAGTGCAAATTAATCTCTGAATGCTTTCCAGGAAGGTATTCTTAGATCAAATTGGCCCTTACAAGCGGCAAAGTGAATGGAGAAGCACCTAGAAGCCTTTTGCATGGCCACCAAAAATCAGGTTCTATTCCTCCTGCGTTAGCTACTGAGCCAAGTTGCTCTCTGTAAAGATGGTTTTGAGCTTCTCTGAGCAGCTTAAAGCAAACTCACTCTGGCTCCAGAGCATCTCCTTCAATCCCATAGAACCATAGAATCACAGGTTGGTTTTGGTTGGAAGGAACCTTAAAGCTGACCCAGTTCCAGCCCCTGCCCTGGGCAGGGGCACCTTCCACTACAGCAGGTTGCTCCAAGCCCCATCCGATCTGACCTTGAAAGCTTCCACTTCCTTGAACAACCCTCTGAGAAATAAGGTCAGAAAACATTGAGGTTCTTGATAGCTTTTGATGCTTTTTGGCCCCAAGAGCTGTAGCTGTGGCTGTGGTTGTAAATCCACACTATGGTTGTGCTCTGCAGTCTGAGGCAGCCAGGCCAGTTGATGGATATCACCCCAAAGCCAGCTCTGAGCCATGCTGCCCATGCCTGGGCTGCACTAGTGTGCCTGGAGCCTTGCTTGACGGCTCCTCTGGGAGTGCTGGTTATCCTACAAGCTTTATGTAAATATTTGTAAGTGGCACATCTGTCTGAATTACAGCCCTGCCCTCCTGGATTGCTAATTGTAGGTTTTAATTCAGCTTTGACGACCAGTTTACATAAATTAGGGAGCTGGCAGTAAGCAAGCTTTGAGGAGATGGGGTATTTAGTGAGAACTGATTTTTTTCTCTCCTCCCAAGCTAGTGCTTCTTTCCTTAAATTGAATTATTGGGGGGGGAGGGGGGATAGCAGAGTAATTCAGCTCAGCTTGTCGAAGGCATTCAGCACTGTTTTGTCTTTACTCAGTGCTGGTGTGCTCAGCTCACACCAGTAGCCTAATTGATTTTAGTTTGCCATTTAAAAAGAAAACGATTTGCATTTAATTTCTATGGCTTAGCCATTGGCAAGAGTCAGAGCCAGCATGGCTTGGCATTGCTCCACTGGCTTGCTGAGGTGAAGCTCTGCCTGATACAAGCACGATGTACATGTTCCCCAGGCAGTCAGTGCTGGATGAAGGATGCACCAACCAACAGGTACTTAAATGATCAATAAAAGCCTTTCAGCCCTTCTTCAGCTGCATGAGCTGCAGGACTGGTGCACCCAAGTCAGTTCTGGCCATTGAATAAAGCCCAGCCAAGATGGTTCAACACACAACTGCAAAAGAGACTGGGCCTTATCCCTAAAGGTTTTAAAATCACCATTTGTTTGCCTGGCTCTTGCCTGTGCTGGAAGCGTTAACGCTCCTTCATGCATGTTCTGATGTGGAAAACTTGAAATTCGGGAATGTCACTCTATCCTCTGTGAGACTGTCGGCTTCTAAAGGCACTGAGTGATGCCTGCTTGCTTGAGTCTTCCTTCTGTAAAATACCTCCCATGCGTTGAGACTTCTGGTATAGTTCTAGATAAAGATAGATCGAGTATAGTATAGTGTAGTATAGTATAGTATGGAACATCCTCATCCCCACCCTTGCTGCCTCTGTATGTTTTCCCACATCCCCAGACTGAGCCTTAAAAGAGAATATTGTCTTAACCCTTCACTGATGCAATGGACCAGGACAAGACTGCAACCAGTTAAATTTTTGACCCTTTCTTCCCAAGACCTACACTAAAAACAATGAATTTCATCCACTTTGGTGACAATTCAGCTGCACCCAGGCTGGTCCAGAGCTCAGTAAAAGCTGGCAGGAGTCTTTCCATCGCTTCCTTGCTGGAGCAGGCCTGCCTCCATGAGCATTGCAAGTAGGTGCCACGGTTTCTGAAGCACAGTCGTGGTACTTCACTGCATCCAACAACCAAACTTTCCAGAACAAAAGCTTTAGGGTTCTTTTTCTCTCTGGCTGGCTGCTACTTTTCATGGAATCACTCAAGGGCCAGGTTGTAGTTCTGTAATTGTACAGGGCTGTCATCCTCATCAATATTAAACACCACTTCCAAGTGAAACCACAGCTCCTTTTATTGCACAAAGCGATGGGTATCCCAGCTGAAACCATTCTGCTTCCTTGCTGGTGCCTGCTGAAAAGTGACTGTGGTTCAAAATATTTATCGATGCTTTGTTGTATTGGGAGAATGCTCAGTGACAGATGGACACTCTCTTTAAAACCTCAACGTATGCAAATCTCCATACAAAAGAGCCCAGGATGTTTTTAATATCACACACTTGCCTCAGGACATGTTTTTAAATCCCCACTTACCAAGAGCCCTGGCTTTTTATCAGTCAAACGCCTTAAGCACTATGTCAACGTGGACATCTGGCCGCGTGGTTAAGAAATTTTCTCTTTGCTAAAATATTTAGTGATGTGACAGGGGTTTTAACCGGGGACATCAGGTCTAATGGCATATGTTGCAACCCAACTGCTCAGAGAGGGAAAACTAACGAGGTAGCTGTTGGGGGCAGTTTGCTGTTTGGGGTGTAGAAAGCCCAAATAAAAAGGAAGAGAGAAGACCGAACCCTGGCATTATTCCTGACTAGCGCAGGGATGTGAAGAATTGTGTTTGAAGACATTGAAGCAGTTCATTGGGTTTGTTCTGATTCCTCTCCATCATTTTGATGTGTAAGAGAAAGTCTCTTCAGGATGTGTGTGGGTTTGAAGAGCTTCTCCCTTGTTTTCAAGCTGTTGAGGAGGCAGGCTTGACCTCTTCCCATGTGGAAGCCTGAGCAGCACTGATAAAGGGTTTGGGACTGGTGGGGATGGGTGGGAGAAGATTACTAAGAAGTGAATGGATGAAAATAACAGATAGAAAAGTGTCATGAATCTTTCAGGTTTCTTTCAAACCTCTTACATTTAACACTGAGTTACTCAGCAGTGGCAGTTCCCACCCAACACCATCTGGAGAGCAAGCCTTCAAGCTTCTCACAGGTTTTTGTGCCCCATCAAGCACCCAGACAATGGAAGGACTTACGACTGCAGCAATGTCAAGCATCAACCTTTCTTTCTTCCAGCTATGCCTATCAAGTGCTCCTTGAAGGACATTGTCAAGTTGAGAATCGAACAGAAGGTATTGAATAAAACCCAGCACAGCCAGCAATGCCAGGGCTCTTCACTGCAACTCTTTGGAGGCAATGAGTGCTAACACAGTGCCCCAGCCTGGTGCCAGACCTTTTGCTTCCAGAACAACCATCTTTTAGTTGTAAAAATCAGATATGCAAAAGTGATTTTCAGCCAACTCTGCACGGATATGCCATGGTTTTGTAAGAGCAGGAGGATCAGCTAATTGTTACTCACCTCCTAGAGCTATTCTGCTCTCAATTAACACCCCTATTATTAGCAAGTTGCCACATGTGAATTGAAACAGTAGGCATGTTTGCCTTCTGCATGGGCAACCAGGCAGCCTGAATTGCTTAGAGAAATCCAGGCTTCCTCACCTCAGTGCTAATGCTAGATCCAAGGATAGTCATTTAACACTGCCATTAACCATTTCATTGCTGTCACTTCAAAAGGAGCTGATGTGACACTGCCGCTGTTGCAAAATGAGCTCACGAAGGAAGAAAGTAACAGGAGTCACATCACCATTGTCATGTTTGATGGCAGAGATTGAAGAATCACTTCATTTGAGGGCAAAATTTTCCTTTTCCTTCATTCAAGAAGAAAAATGAAGCAGAAGAACCAACCCGCTGTCTGACCCTTTGTCTTGTATGTATGTGATACCTGCATTTTATGTCACTGCATTATTCATGTTTACATTTGATTAACTAAGACCCGTTGGGGTTTAATGGTATTCAGTGAGGCTGCAGATATGTCAGTGTGCCACAGAGGTTCGGGGCAATATGTTAGAATAAATGAGGCCACTTTTCCTCAGAATAAAATTGCTGCCTTTTGTACTGACTGGTGAATGCTGCATCACTCCACTGCTCTTGCAAAATGAATGAGAAGATAAATCTGGTGGAAGAGCTGCATATTACAGTGCAATGTGATGGTGTAAGGCAAATGAACAGTAAAGTCAAGGAGTTTCAGCTCATTTATGCAGAAAAGAACAAACTGCGCGGGAGCCAAGCTCCATCCACCTTGGTATCCTGTCTCCAGTGGTGACCAGAGCTCTGATGAAGGTCCAACAACCCCTAAATACTGATGTGATAAAGTCAGATGGCGCAAAGCTGCTGCATCACCACCCAAAATAGTTTTGAATCCTGAAGCACAAATTTCTTCTCTCTTCCAAAGTGCTTTTTATCGTGGTAACTGAAGGGGAAATGGTGATTTAAATAGAGTTTGTTAAAACTGGTTTTACCTGGGAGGTACATAGATGTTACAGGGAGGCCTAAGCGGTCTGGGAGGAGATACCTGGACCCTTATCTGACACTTCTTGTGACTGTAGAAAAGGCATAAATACACAGAGACATCTGCCTGGAGAGCGAGCCCCTGCTCCCTGTGGTCCCCATGGTCCTCCAGGCACCTTCTGGTTCTGGCACCTACCACTGCAGACTTCCCAGTTCAGCGTCTGCTTTCCCTCAGAGAGAGAGGTTTTGGCTTCACCCCTTTTCCTTTCTGGAAAGAGATGAAAAGTCGGGATCCAGGGTACATTGAAGGGATGAGGTGCCATTGCAGGCACCAAGTGCCAGAGATCTGCTGCTTATTTTCCAAACTAGAAGGTGATAAAGCTCTCTTAAAGTCACAGCTTTTTAGCAAACCCAAAATTACTTCATTTTTAAAACAAAAAGTTGTTTTCTCCAGCACGCATTCCTTCCTTTGTGTCAAGTGCTTGTCTTTGCTGCCTCTCTCCCGAGAGCAGCTGGTCACTCTATTTCTATAAAGTATTAATACCCCACCAGTGATATTTATGTACTCAAACCTCCTTTTTTTTTTGTACCTTTAGATGTTCAACAGCATGAATATTCTTATTTTTTATTTAAAACTAATTTGGAGTTCTCACTCTCTAAGGGGTTTCTAATCACCAAAAAGTGCCGGAGGCTAAAGCTGATTGACAGGAAAATGTTGTGGCTTCTGAAAAGTAAATTGGCTATTGACAGAGCAGTATACAAAGGGAAATGCTAAATGCTTATTATTTATGAGCTATTAGGGAAAATGTTATTAGCATCTGTTTCCCACATGGGCAAAAACACCTGTCAGACATCAGGCAACTATAAAACGATGCACAGTTAATAGTTACTTTGTTTAAAAAGTCATTAAAATTGAATGTCAGCTAAAACTTAGGAAAACACTCTTCTTCAAACAACTTTTAATCTCACTGTTCAAAACCAAACCTAAGCTAAAAGGAAAGACCTTGCCACGTTTTAATTTCCAGGAGAAGAAGGGAAGAAGATGTTTGATTTGAAAAGGAGGAGGTGACTTCTGGTACACAACAAACAAAGTAGGAGGAATAACAAAGCAGAGGAAAAAAGGGATGAGTTGGCTGCCCTCCTGGAGCTGTATGGCAGAGGGAATGCAGGGCAAAGTCAGGCATTGATATGAGTTTCCAGTCATGAGGATGTTTGGATTTCATTTAAACCTGTAAATAGGGTAGGTCTGTCTTTCCTCTGCCATGATGCTCTTCCAGTGTGGAGGTAAGCATAGAGCAGCACTGGCCTGGCTCCAAAGCCAGCTTTGGCACCAGCTACAGAGCAGGTTGTTGATGTCCTCTGACTGGGTGTGAGAACTATTGGGTGGCCTTCCTGCAGCAATAGCAATCAGCTTAATGAGTTGCACCTAATGGGCAGACTAATGGTAGGCTCTTCTTGGTGTCAGAAGCATCATCATCGTGCCCCATCCCTGGCAGTGTTCAAGGCCAGGCTGGACGGGCCTTGGAGAAACCTGCTGTAGGGGAAGGTATCCCTGTTGGAACTGGATGAGCTTTAAGGTCCCTTCCAACCCAGACCATTCTGTGGTTCTATGATCATCAGACCTGAATCACGGTTGCCGTAAGTCAGGACCAAACTCTGCTGTGTCACATCCGGGTTGGACTTTCTTGTGGATGCAAATGAAAAGGGAAACTGTGGCCAAGATGTTCCCCAGACACCAGCCAGGCTCCTTTCCCCTGTCTACATTGCAGCTGAACAGGGATTTGATTGTCTTTTCCTGCTGGAATTTTCCAGAGTTGAAAAGAGCTGCTTCTAAAAGCCCCCAAGCATCTCTCTGCCTTACAGCAAGAAAGCAGATAAGACTCGGACAATCCATGTGTTTCATGCTCAGTGTATTTAGGTTTAGTCTATCAGGACTGACCCTACATCAGGTTTTATTTTTATTAGAATTGTTGAAGAAAGCAAAGACTCATTAAGGGGTTTTCTAAGGAGAATCCAGGCAGCATTAAAATAACTGGAAAACAAGGGGGTTTAATTCTCAGTTTCACAAAAAGCCAGAACATCTTCCGCTGTTCCATGTGCCACCAAGATTTATTTACCAAGGGAGCCATTTTCCCTCTTAAAATTCAGATATGGTTCTTCAAGCAGCCTTATTCAGGAGGCAAACCTGATCTCTGTGTTTAGACACAGCTGAGCACACCAGCAGCATCTTAAAACCAAAGGCTTTTTATGACACACAACATGATGGCACTTTGCCCTCCAGCTTGGTCACAACTTTAGCACAGGTTGTGAAACCAGACCCAGCGGGTCTTGAGTGGATGTAGCTCCTAAAGGTGAAAATGCAACTAAAATGTGCTATTCTCGGTGTCTGAGGAAGTGTAACAGCAAAATGCACACACATAAGCCTTTGTGGTGAGCAGAAACATGACATCTTCCCACAGTTGCACAGAATAACTGCTATTGCAAAGTAAATAAATTACTTGTGTCTATACAATTTGTGTTCTCACCTGGGTGGGAATGTCATACCTGGAATTTCACTTTGGGAAATAGAAAACAACCCAGATGGTCTTTAAAACAACCCCTCACCCCAAAGTCACCCTGGTTTTACTTGCAGTGAATGGCATCGTACTGATCCCGGATGCAAGGACAAACTCAGTGTGACACCAGTAAAAATGCCAAAGAAATATAATATAAAATATTGCTTGTCCATTTAAATTATTTAATGTTATTAACATTAATTACCATACTTGGACACCCTGAGTGATTCACACGTTTTCCCTCCCCCAACTTCTCCTCCAAAGCTTAACTCTGAGTTCCAACATCCACTTGTTTCCTCCCTTTATTCCCTTAGAGCAGCAGAAGGGTTTTGGCAGATGGTACCTCACCACCCCAGCCCACGTTGCTCCAAAACTGCTTCTGCATCTCCTTCTTTCGCACCACAGCCACCAAGTCCAGTTTGAGCATACGTGTGTCTAGTTTCCAGCTATATCCATAGGGATACTGGGGGGTCTGGAAGGGTTTGGCCCATGCCAAGATAGAGGGTGGGCTCAGTTACTGCTGTTGGGTGTCAGGGGCTCATATCTCTCTGCATCCTCTCCAATAAGGCTAAAGAGATACTGGAGATGTTCAGCACTTTGGTGCAATAAAAGGGTCATATTTTAGTATGGATAGTAGTATAAATTATCTTCACTTGGTGAAACTATTGGCTTTTATGAGTAAGTTTTAATGCAGTTTCTCCTGTAACCTATAAATTGAGACAACATCTGGTCTGCTGGAGGGAAACGGTGTCCTCATCGCATGATAAACAGAGAGATCAGCCTGTGCTTCTGATGGGGTTGGCCATCCCCTATACACTGGCGAGGTAAGAACAAGGTAATGGATGCTTCATCCAAGACCTCCTGGAAGGCCAGTGGGGGAGGCAGAAGAAGTTCATTATTAAATCAATTTCTGGAGGTGGTTAACGACACAATGACATTTGAGCAGCACAGGACAAAGCAGTGACTTTCCAACCAGCATCATTGCCCAGGAGAGGCACATGTGCACATGTGCTGCACAAAGCTGCACTAACCCAATCCAGACCCCAGGTACCTTCAGGAAGACTTGAGGCTGCCTCTTGCCCTTCCCAACTTCTCTCTGAGCACTCCAAACATCAGCAACCACCTCTGCCTTGTCCAGCCCTCCAGGCAGGAGCCCTCCTGGGTGGGTACTTCAATATCAGGCTTGAGCCATCTTTGATGTGCCATTTTCCCTTTGAAATGCAATGTCTCACTCTTCTAATCTTCATCACATTTGGGAAGCTTCTCTTCAGGCTTTCAGATCAGGATGTCAGGGAGTAGAGGTTATTTTTGAGAAGGGCCAGTTTGAAGCTTTTTGTTTCTAAAATGTAAATGCTTTTTTGATCAACATGTAGAGTAATCCTTTTGGTGGTGGTTTCTGGTTGGGTTGGGCTGAGGTTTCATTGGTTTTGAGGGGTTTTCTTTGCTTAAGACTGCAAATAGCCCCCAGACACCCTTGGATCTGTTTTTCTAAACTTTCCCTTGATGCTCATTGTATTGTCCCTACATTCCAAACATCCAAATTGCTTTCCGAGCATATGCATGGGATCACTCCAGAAAGAGCTGTGCTTACAGCCAACAGAAACCAACACTGTGCCCATTCCAGTCCCAGGGGGTAAATACTAATCAGACCGAAATCTGCTGTAATTTATTCCATTTGGCTCATTGAAACCATCCTCTCCAACCCCTGTGCACATCTTAGGAGTGATGGGTACTTTCTTCCCAAGGAACCACCAGGATGGATGAGAGCTGTGATTGAGCAGCTCCAAAATCCCCCAAACCCACATTTTGCCTCAGACAGACATGAATGCAGCATGTCAAGCGCAGCATGGGGTGGCTCCCAGCAACACCTTGACTACAGAGATGTGATTTGCTTGGACCTTGCTTTATACATGGACCCTGCAAACGCAGCGGCTGCTCCTCACCCATCCAGGAGCCGGGAGCCATGCTCGAGGCATGGCAGCAGCAGGGATTTAACTTTGAAACGACTTGCACTCAGCCTGTTTTTCCCTACACTAACCTTTCCTCCTCCCAGTCTTGAAAGTTAGAAACATCTTTTGTATTCCAGAGGCCAAAGGGCCAAACTTGCCTTTAATTAAAATGCATATTCTTTAATTAAAAGCCCCGTAACACATGAAGGGCATTCATTGAAATACGATGTGTGACATAGTCATTACCCTGCTGTTAATTACTAATTAATGAAGCTATTTCAATTAATAGCTTCCCCACTGTCACTCTGGCTTTGACAGGGCTCCGTGCTGAGAAGCTGTAGTGGAATCACAGGCGATCGTAACTCCTGGAACAGCACCAAAAGGCATCAGCTGAATATTCATGTCGGACGCCGTTAACACTTTTCAATTAAACATAATAAAGTAAAAGCTCCCTCAAAAGTGTATATCAAACATGCGTCAGCCTTTCCCTCTCCCCCTGTTCTCTTCCAGCTTGTCAAAAATCAGTAGAAAGCAGTAGGGGGAGGGAAAAAATGGGTCTTTTTCTTTCCTTTTGACACTTGAGACTGCAGCATCGTTTATGAAGCGAGTGGTGCTGCAGCACGGGGGGAAGATTTACATCAAGCCCAGGCTGCAGTTGGAGCCCATGCATTTCCAGGTGGCTCTTCTTGCTCTGAGGGCCAAGGACTGCATCCCTCTCCTGTTTTCTCTCCTTTCCTACAGTAAAACTGCATGGGGACAGGTCCTCAGGGGTCTTCCCAGCCTTTTTTGGGGAAGTTCAGTAGCAACATGTTTATTTCTATGGTTAAAGGTATCACTTCCTGACTGCAAGTTGTAATTACAGAGCTGTGTCACTGAAGAGGGCCCTGTTAAAAGCTGGTATAAGGAACAGTGGGAAAGAAACTGTTGTGCAGTTCAGTGTAAGTTCAGTGCAGTCCTAAAAGATCAGAGCTGCAATGGGCTATCTCGGGCATCATCTGCTTGAGGTTTCCCATTCGAAACACTTTGAGAACGAAACCAAGAGAAACCCCTGTGGAGCATATCCATCCCGAACCCAAAATGGTATGTTTGAAGAGCTGTTTTATTCAGGCAGACCTTAGGAAGGAGGGAGGAATCTCTTGGAGAGGAAACATTACTTACAGAAAGCTGGAAACTGGGAGAAAAGGATGATATTGTCCGACTATCACTGGTGTTTAGGGGCACAGATGTATAGAGACAACTCATATGATTTGTTGTAGAAACGAAAACAGATGGTGACCTGATGTGGGATACTCTGCTATGGGGACAGGGAAAAGAGATGAGGGAAGTTGTGAATGCTCCATCATTGGCAGTGCTCAAGGCAGGGTTGGACATAGCTTTGGGTGGCATGGTTTAGTGGGAGGTGTCCCTGCCCATAGCAGGGGGGTTGGAACT